>JALNIE010000040.1:251995-299239 GCA_026122505.1 Aldabrachelys gigantea | reverse complement strand
GCTAACAAACGACCGAGATACGCCGTAAAAAGAGCTAAAGGTATAAAATTCGTTCCGAAGGACTGCCTGCCACGAATGCCTCCTGCAATCATCCGACAAATGCTATGCGGATCCACTGCTGCGTTTTTTGGAAGAGAGCCATTTGTTTAGAACAGCTAAACCTGAGTCATGATGCCCAAATCACTGCACGAAATGACATTCCCACGAGTCCAAACTCTACATGCTATTCGGAGGCACTGGTAGCCATTTGCCAGCTCTCCCCTAGTGATTATTGATAAAGAGGAGACATTCATTCTATTGCACATATAAGCACGATTTTCACCTGAAATTTTATTGCTAATGCATTATTACACTGCTGGAGAATTTGTGGAGATTTTCCTGCGAAAAATGCGAATCATTCATTCCTGATCATGGCTAAAGACAGAGTTCTCTTGGACTAGTCCATTAGAAGACCATAGAATCCATGCAGACCATTTAGAAAGATTCCTTCATGTCTATAGCTAAACAAGAACCATTCATTGCAAACAAGAGTTAGGCACGAATTGTTCTTGGAAAAAGACTCCCAATACTCTTCGGATGAAATGCTGGCCATTTTTGGAGGTCCTGATGCACTGTTGACAAATGACCGAGATACGCCGTAAAAAGAGCTAAAGGTATAAAATACGTTCCGAAGAACTGTCTGCCACGAATTCCTCCTGGAATCATCCGACAGATGCTAGGCGGATCCACTGCTGGGTTTTTAGCATAAGTCAAGTTGTGAAAATAGCTTAAATAAGGCCAAATCACTGCAAGATCTGACATCCCTCTCGAAGCAATCTCTAAATGCTATTCGGATGCACTCCCGGTCATTGGACAGCGCTCCCTTTTTGACAATAGATAAACACGAGACAGTCCTTCTAGTGCACAGATAAACAGGAATTTCACATGCAATTGCCCTTCAAATGCCATTATTTCACGGTTTCAGATTGTGGGGAGGTATTTCGGTGAAAATTGCCAATCACTCCTGATCACGGCTAAAGACAGGACTTCTTGGAAGAGTCCTCAGAAGACCATAGAATCCCATGCAGACCATTTAGAAAGATTCCCTTCATGTCTATAGCTAAACAAGAACCATTCATTGCAAACAAGAGTTAGGCACGAATTGTTCTTGGAAAAAGACTCCCAATACTCTTCGGATGAAATGCTGGCCATTTTGGAGGTCCTGATGAATTGCTGACAAATACCGACATACGCCGTACAAAGAGCTAAAGGTATAGAAAACGTTCCGAAGGACTGCCTGCCACGAATGCCTCCTGGAATAATCCGACAAATGCTATGCGGATCCACTGATGCGCTTTTAGCATAAGTCAATTTCTGAAAATAGCTTAACGTGAGTAATTAAGGCCAAATCCCTGAAGATCTGACATCCCTTTGGAACCAATCTCTAAATGCTATTCGGATGCACTCCCGGTCATTGGACAGCGCTCCCTTTTTGACAATTGATAAACACGAGACAGTCCTTCTAGTGCACAGATAAGCAGGAATTTCACAGGCAATTGCCCTACAAATGCCATTATTCCACGGTTTGAGATTGTGGGGAGCTTTTTCGGTGAAAACTGCCAATCATTCCTGATCATGGCTAAAGACAGGATTTCTTCGAAGAGTCCTCAGAAGACGATAAAATCCCATGCAGACCATTTAGAACAGATTCCCTTCATGTTTATAGCTAAACAAGAACCATTCATTGCAAACAAGAGTTAGGCACGAATATTTCTTGGAAAAAGACTTTCAATACTCTTCGGATGAAATGCTGGCCATTTTGGAGGTCCTGATGAGTTGCTGACAAAAGACCGACATATGCCGTACAAAGAGCTAAAGGTATAAAATTCGTTCCGAAGGACTGCCTGCCACGAATGCCTCCTGCAATCATCCGACAAATGCTATGCGGATCCACTGCTGCGTTTTTGGAAGAGAGCCATTTGTGTAGAACAGCTAAACCTGAGTCATGATGCCCAAATCACTGCACGAAATGACATTCCCACGAGTCCCAAACTCTACATGCTATTCGGAGGCACTGGTAGCCATTTGCCAGCGCTCCCCTTGTGATTATTGATAAAGAGGAGACATTCATTCTATTGCACATATAAGAACGATTTTCACCCTGAAATTGTCGTTCTAATGCATTATTACACTGCTGGACAATTTGTGGAGATGTTCCTGCGAAAATTGCGAATCATTCATTCCTGATCATGGCTAAAGACAGAGTTCTCTTGGACTAGTCCATTAGAAGACCATAGAATCCCATGCAGACCATTTAGAAAGATTCCCTTCATGTCTATAGCTAAACAAGAACCATTCATTGCAAACAAGAGTTAGGCACGAATTGTTCTTGGGAAAAGACTCCCAATACTCTTCGGACGAAATGCTGGCCATTTTTGGAGGTCCTGATGCACTGCTGACAAATGACCGAGATACGCCGTAAAAAGAGCTAAAGGTATATAATTCGTTCCGAAGGACTGCCTGCCACGAATGCCTCCTGGAACCATCCGACAAATGCTATGCGGATCCACTGCTGCGTTTTTAGCATAAGTCATTTTGTGAAAATAACTTAATTAAGGCCAAATCACTGCAAGATCTGACATCCCTCTCGAAGCAATCTCTAAATGCTATTCGGATGCACTCCCGGTCATTGACAGCGCTCCCTTTTTGACCATTGATAAACACGAGACAGTCCTTCTAGTGCACAGATAAACAGGAATTTCACAGGCAATTGCCCTTTCAAATGCCATTATTTCACGGTTTCAGATTGTGGGGAGGTATTTCGGTGAAAAATGCCAATCACTCCTGATCACGGCTAAAGACAGGATTTCTTGGAAGAGTCCTCAGAAGACCATAGAAACCCATTGCCAGACCATTTAGAAAGATTCCCTTCCTGTCTATAGCTAAACAAGAACCATTCATTGCAAACAAGAGTTAGGCACGAATTTTTCTTGGAAAAAGACTCCCAATACTCTTCGGACGAAATGCTGGCCATTTTTGGAGGTCCTGATGCACTGCTGACAAACGACCGAGATACGCCGTAAAAAAGACCTAAAGGTATAAAATTCGTTCCGAAGGACTGCCTGCCACGAATGCCTCCTGGAATCATCCGACAAATGCTATGCGGATGCACTGCTGCGTTTTTGGAAGAGAGCCATTTGTTAGAACAGCTAAACCTGAGTCATGATGCCCAAATCACTGCAGAAATGACATTCTCACGAGTCCAAACTCTACATACTATTCGGAGGCACTGGTAGCCATTTGCGAGCGCTCCCCTTGTGATTATTGATAAAGAGGAGACATTCATTCTATTGCACATATAAGAACGATTTTCACCTGAAATTGGCGTTCTAATGCATTATTACACTGCTGGACAATTTGTGGAGATGTTCCTGCGAAAAATGCGAATCATTCATTCCTGATCATGGCTAAAGACAGAGTTCTCTTGGACTAGTCTATTCGAAGACCATAGAATCCCATGCAGACCATTTAGAAAGATTCCCTTCATGTCTATAGCTAAACAAGAACCATTCATTGCAAACAAGAGTTAGGCACGAATTGTTCTTGGAAAAAGACTCCCAATACTCTTCGGATGAAATGCTGGCCATTTTTGGAGGTCCTGATGCACTGTTGACAAATGACCGAGATACGCCGTAAAAAGAGCTAAAGGTATAAAATACGTTCCGAAGAACTGTCTGCCACGAATTCCTCCTGGAATCATCCGACAGATGCTAGGCGGATCCACTGCTGGGTTTTTAGCATAAGTCAAGTTGTGAAAATAGCTTAATTAAGGCCAAATCACTGCAAGATCTGACATCCCTCTCGAAGCAATCTCTAAATGCTATTCGGATGCACTCCCGGTCATTGGACAGCGCTCCCTTTGTGACAATAGATAAAGACGAGACAGTCCTTCTAGTGCACAGATAAACAGGAAGTTCACATGCAATTGCCCTTCAAATGCCATTATTTCACGGTTTCAGATTGAGGGGAGGTATTTCGGTGAAAAATGCCAATCACTCCTGATCACGGCTAAAGACAGGACTTCTTGGAAGAGTCCTCAGAAGACCATAGAATCCCATGCAGACCATTTAGAAAGATTCCCTTCCTGTCTATAGCTAAACAAGAACCATTCATTGCAAACAAGAGTTAGGCACGAATTGTTCTTGGAAAAAGACTTTCAATACTCTTCGGACGAAATGCTGGCCATTTTGGAGGTCCTGATGCACTGCTAACAAACGACCGAGATACGCCGTAAAAAGAGCTAAAGGTATAAAATTCGTTCCGAAGGACTGCCTGCCACGAATGCCTCCTGGAATCATCCGACAAATGCTATGCGGATCCACTGCTGCGTTTTTTGGAAGAGAGCCATTTGTTAGAACAGCTAAACCTGAGTCATGATGCCCAAATCACTGCACGAAATGACATTCCCACGAGTCCAAACTCTACATGCTATTCGGAGGCAGTGGTAGCCATTTGCCAGCTCTCCCCTAGTGATTATTGATAAAGAGGAGACATTCATTCTATTGCACATATAAGCACGATTTTCACCTGAAATTTTATTGCTAATGCATTATTACACTGCTGGAGAATTTGTGGAGATGTTCCTGCGAAAAATGCGAATCATTCATTCCTGATCATGGCTAAAGACAGAGTTCTCTTGGACTAGTCCATTAGAAGACCATAGAATCCCATGCAGACCATTTAGAAAGATTCCCTTCATGTCTATAGCTAAACAAGAACCATTCATTGCAAACAAGAGTTAGGCACGAATTGTTCTTGGAAAAAGACTCCCAATACTCTTCGGATGAAATGCTGGCCATTTTTGGAGGTCCTGATGCACTGTTGACAAATGACCGAGATACGCCGTAAAAAGAGCTAAAGGTATAAAATACGTTCCGAAGAACTGTCTGCCACGAATTCCTCCTGGAATCATCCGACAGATGCTAGGCGGATCCACTGCTGGGTTTTTAGCATAAGTCAAGTTGTGAAAATAGCTTAAATAAGGCCAAATCACTGCAAGATCTGACATCCCTCTCGAAGCAATCTCTAAATGCTATTCGGATGCACTCCCGGTCATTGGACAGCGCTCCCTTTGTGACAATAGATAAACACGAGACAGTCCTTCTAGTGCACAGATAAACAGGAATTTCACATGCAATTGCCCTTCAAATGCCATTATTTCACGGTTTCAGATTGTGGGGAGGTATTTCGGTGAAAATTGCCAATCACTCCTGATCACGGCTAAAGACAGGACTTCTTGGAAGAGTCCTCAGAAGACCATAGAATCCCATGCAGACCATTTAGAAAGATTCCCTTCATGTTTATAGCGAAACAAGAACCATTCATTGCAAACAAGAGTTAGGCACGAATTGTTCTTGGAAAAAAGACTCCCAATACTCTTCGGATGAAATGCTGGCCATTTTGGAGGTCCTGATGAATTGCTGACAAATACCGACATACGCCGTACAAAGAGCTAAAGGTATAGAAAACGTTCCGAAGGACTGCCTGCCACGAATGCCTCCTGGAATAATCCGACAAATGCTATGCGGATCCACTGATGCGCTTTTAGCATAAGTCAATTTCTGAAAATAGCTTAACGTGAGTAATTAAGGCCAAATCCCTGAAGATCTGACATCCCTTTGGAACCAATCTCTAAATGCTATTCGGATGCACTCCCGGTCATTGGACAGCTCTCCCTTTTTGACAATTGATAAACACGAGACAGTCCTTCTAGTGCACAGATAAGCAGGAATTTCACAGGCAATTGCCCCTACAAATGCCATTATTCCACGGTTTGAGATTGTGGGGAGCTTTTTCGGTGAAAACTGCCAATCATTCCTGATCATGGCTAAAGACAGGATTTCTTCGAAGAGTCCTCAGAAGACGATAAAATCCCATGCAGACCATTTAGAAAGATTCCCTTCATGTTATAGCTAAACAAGAACCATTCATTGCAAACAAGAGTTAGGCACGAATATTTCTTGGAAAAAGACTTTCAATACTCTTCGGATGAAATGCTGGCCATTTTGGAGGTCCTGATGAGTTGCTGACAAAAGACCGACATATGCCGTACAAAGAGCTAAAGGTATAAAATTCGTTCCGAAGGACTGCCTGCCACGAATGCCCTCCTGCAATCATCCGACAAATGCTATGCGGATCCACTGCTGCGTTTTGGAAGAGAGCCATTTGTTAGAACAGCTAAACCTGAGTCATGATGCCCAAATCACTGCACGAAATGACATTCCCACGAGTCCAAACTCTACATGCTATTCGGAGGCACTGGTAGCCATTTGCCAGCGCTCCCCTTGTGATTATTGATAAAGAGGAGACATTCATTCTATTGCACATATAAGAAGGATTTTCACCTGAAATTGTCGTTCTAATGCATTATTACACTGCTGGACAATTTGTGGAGATGTTCCTGCGAAAATTGCGAATCATTCATTCCTGATCATGGCTAAAGACAGAGTTCTCTTGGACTAGTCCATTAGAAGACCATAGAATCCCATGCAGACCATTTAGAAAGATTCCCTTCATGTCTATAGCTAAACAAGAACCATTCATTGCAAACAAGAGTTAGGCACGAATTGTTCTTGGAAAAAGACTCCCAATACTCTTCGGATGAAATGCTGGCCATTTTTGGAGGTCCTGATGCACTGCTGACAAATGACCGAGATACGCCGTAAAAAGAGCTAAAGGTATAAAATACGTTCCGAAGAACTGTCTGCCACGAATTCCTCCTGGAATCATCCGACAGATGCTAGGCGGATCCACTGCTGGGTTTTTAGCATAAGTCAAGTTGTGAAAATAGCTTAATTAAGGCCAAATCACTGCATGATCTGACATCCCTCTCGAAGCAATCTCTAAATGCTATTCGGATGCACTCCCGGTCATTGGACAGCGCTCCCTTTGTGACAATAGATAAACACGAGACAGTCCTTCTAGTGCACAGATAAACAGGAATTTCACAGGCAATTGCCCTTCAAATGCCATTATTTCACGGTTTCAGATTGTGGGGGAGGTATTTCGGTGGAAAAATGCCAATCACTCCTGATCACGGCTAAAGACAGGACTTCTTGGAAGAGTCCTCAGAAGACCATAGAATCCCATGCAGACCATTTAGAAAGATTCCCTTCATGTCTATAGCTAAAGAAGAACCATTCATTGCAAACAAGAGTTAGGCACGAATTGTTCTTGGAAAAAGACTCCCAATACTCTTCGGAAGAAATGCTGGCCATTTTTGGAGGTCCTGATGCACTGTTGACAAATGACCGAGATACGCCGTAAAAAGAGCTAAAGGTATAAAATACGTTTCCGAAGAACTGCCTGCCACGAATTCCTCCTGGAATCATAAGACAAATGCTATGCGGAACCACTGCTGGGTTTTTAGCATAAGTCAATTTGTGAAAATAGCTTAATTAAGGCCAAATCACTGCAAGATCTGACATCCCTCTCGAAGCAATCTCTAAATGCTATTCGGATGCACTCCCGGTCATTGAACAGCGCTCCCTTTGTGACAATTGATAAACACGAGACAGTCCTTCTAGTGCACAGATAAACAGAATTTCACATGCAATTGCCCTTCAAATGCCATTATTTCACGGTTTCAGATTGTGGGGAGGTATTTCGGTGAAAAATGCCAATCACTCCTGATCACGGCTAAAGACAGGATTTCTTGGAAGAGTCCTCAGAAGACCATAGAATCCCATGCAGACCATTTAGAAAGATTCCCTTCATGTCTATAGCTAAACAAGAACCATTCATTGCAAACAAGAGTTAGGCACGAATTGTTCTTGGAAAAAGACTCCCAATACTCTTCGGACGAAATGCTGGCCATTTTTGGAGGTCCTGATGCACTGTTGACAAATGACCGAGATACGCCGTGAAAAGAACTAAACGTATAAAATTCGTTCCGAAGGACTGCCTGCCACGAATGCCTCCTGGAATCATCGACAAATGCTATGCGGGAACAACTGCTGCGTTTTTGGAAGAGAGCCATTTGTTAGAACAGCTAAACCTGAGTCATGATGCCCAAATCACTGCACGTAATGACATTCCCACGAATCCAAACTCTACATGCTATTCGGAGGCAGTGGTAGCCATTTGCCAGCGCTCCCCTTGTGATTATTGATAAAGAGGAGACATTCATACTATTGCACATATAAGCACGAGTTTCACCTGAAATTTTGGTGCTAATGCATTATTACACTGCTGGAGAATTTGTGGAGATGTTCCTGCGAAAAATGTGAATCATTCATTCCTGATCATGGCTAAAGACAGAGTTCTCTTGGACTAGTCCATTAGAAGACCATAGAATCCCATGCAGACCATTTAGAAAGATTCCCTTCATGTCTATAGCTAAACAAGACCCATTCATTGCAAACAGAGTTAGGCACGAATATTTCTTGGAAAAAGACTTTCAATACTCTTCGGATGAAATGCTGGCCATTTTGGAGGTCCTGATGAGTTGCTGACAAAAGACCGACATATGCCGTACAAAGAGCTAAAGGTATAAAATTCGTTCCGAAGGACTGCCTGCCACGAATGCCTCCTGCAATCATCCGACAAATGCTATGCGGATCCACTGCTGCGTTTTTGGAAGAGAGCCATTTGTTAGAACAGCTAAACCTGAGTCATGATGCCCAAATCACTGCACGAAATGACATTCCCACGAGTCCAAACTCTACATGCTATTCGGAGGCACTGGTAGCCATTTGCCAGCGCTCCCCTTGTGATTATTGATAAAGAGGAGACATTCATTCTATTGCACATATAAGAAGGATTTTCACCTGAAATTGTCGTTCTAATGCATTATTACACTGCTGGGACAATTTGTGGAGATGTTCCTGCGAAAATGCGAATCATTCATTCCTGATCATGGCTAAAGACAGAGTTCTCTTGGACTAGTCCATTAGAAGACCATAGAATCCCATGCAGACCATTTAGAAAGATTCCCTTCATGTCTATAGCTAAACAAGAACCATTCATTGCAAACAAGAGTTAGGCACGAATTGTTCTTGGAAAAAGACTCCCAATACTCTTCGGATGAAATGCTGGCCATTTTTGGAGGTCCTGATGCACTGCTGACAAATGACCGAGATACGCCGTAAAAACAGCTAAAGGTATAAAATACGTTCCGAAGAACTGTCTGCCACGAAATTCCTCCTGGAATCATCCGACAGATGCTAGGCGGATCCACTGCTGGTTTTTAGCATAAGTCAAGTTGTGAAAATAGCTTAATTAAGGCCAAATCACTGCATGATCTGACATCCCTCTCGAAGCAATCTCTAAATGCTATTCGGATGCACTCCCGGTCATTGGACAGCGCTCCCTTTGTGACAATAGATAAACACGAGACAGTCCTTCTAGTGCACAGATAAACAGGAATTTCACAGGCAATTGCCCTTCAAATGCCATTATTTTCACGGTTTCAGATTGTGGGGAGGTATTTCGGTGAAAAAATGCCAATCACTCCTGATCACGGCTAAAGACAGGACTTCTTGGAAGAGTCCTCAGAAGACCATAGAATCCCATGCAGACCATTTAGAAAGATTCCCTTCATGTCTATAGCTAAAGAAGAACCATTCATTGCAAACAAGAGTTAGGCACGAATTGTTCTTGGAAAAAGACTCCCAATACTCTTCGGAAGAAATGCTGGCCATTTTTGGAGGGTCCTGATGCACTGTTGACAAATGACCGAGATACGCCGTAAAAAGAGCTAAAGGTATAAAATACGGTTCCGAAGAACTGCCTGCCACGAATTCCTCCTGGAATCATAAGACAAATGCTATGCGGAACCACTGCTGGTTTTTAGCATAAGTCAAATTTGTGAAAATAGCTTAATTAAGGCCAAATCACTGCAAGATCTGACATCCCTCTCGAAGCAATCTCTAAATGCTATTCGGATGCACTCCCGGTCATTGAACAGCGCTCCCTTTGTGACAATTGATAAACACGAGACAGTCCTTCTAGTGCACAGATAAACAGGAATTTCACATGCAATTGCCCTTCAAATGCCATTATTTCACGGTTTCAGATTGTGGGGAGGTATTTCGGTGAAAAATGCCAATCACTCCTGATCACGGCTAAAGACAGGATTTCTTGGAAGAGTCCTCAGAAGACCATAGAATCCCATGCAGACCATTTAGAAAGATTCCCTTCATGTCTATAGCTAAACAAGAACCATTCATTGCAAACAAGAGTTAGGCACGAATTGTTCTTGGAAAAAGACTCCCAATACTCTTCGGACGAAATGCTGGCCATTTTTGGAGGTCCTGATGCACTGTTGACAAATGACCGAGATACGCCGTGAAAAGAACTAAACGTATAAAATTCGTTCCGAAGGACTGCCTGCCACGAATGCCTCCTGGAATCATCCGACAAATGCTATGCGGAACAACTGCTGCGTTTTTGGAAGAGAGCCATTTGTTAGAACAGCTAAACCTGAGTCATGATGCCCAAATCAACTGCACGTAATGACATTCCCACGAATCCAAACTCTACATGCTATTCGGAGGCAGTGGTAGCCATTTGCCAGCGCTCCCCTTGTGATTATTGATAAAGAGGAGACATTCATACTATTGCACATATAAGCACGAGTTTCACCTGAAATTTTGGTGCTAATGCATTATTACACTGCTGGAGAATTTGTGGAGATGTTCCTGCGAAAAATGTGAATCATTCATTCCTGATCATGGCTAAAGACAGAGTTCTCTTGGACTAGTCCATTAGAAGACCATAGAATCCCATGCAGACCATTTAGAAAGATTCCCTTCATGTCTATAGCTAAACAAGACCCATTCATTGCAAACAAGAGTTAGGCACGAATTTTTCTTGGAAAAAGACTTTCAATACTCTTCGGATGAAATGCTTGCCATTTTGGAGGTCCTGATGAGTTGCTGACAAAAGACCGACATACGCCGTACAAAGAGCTAAAGGTATTAAATTCGTTCCGAAGGACCGCCTGCCACGAATGCCTCCTGGAATCATCCGACAAATGCTATGCGGATCCACTGCTGCGTTTTTTGGAAGAGAGCCATTTGTTAGAACAGCTAAACCTGAGTCATGATGCCCAAATCACTGCACGAAATGTCATTCCCACGAGTCCAAACTCTACATGCTATTCGGAGGCACTGGTAGCGATTTGCCAGCGGTCCCCTAGTGATTATTGATAAAGAGGAGACATTCATTCTATTGCACATATAAGAACGATTTTCACCTGAAATTGGCGTTCTAATGCATTATTACACTGCTGGAGAATTGGTGGAGATGTTCCTGCGAAAAATGCGAATCATTCATTCCTGATCATGGCTAAAGACAGAGTTCTCTTGGACTAGTCCATTAGAAGACCATAGAATCCCATGCAGACCATTTAGAAAGATTCCCTTCATGTCTATAGCTAAACAAGAACCATTCATTGCAAACAAGAGTTAGGCACGAATTGTTCTTGGAAAAAGACTCCCAATACTCTTCGGATGAAATGCTGGCCATTTTTGGAGGTCCTGATGCACTGCTGACAAATGACCGAGATACGCCGTAAAAAGAGCTAAAGGTATAAAATACGTTCCGAAGAACTGTCTGCCACGAATTCCTCCTGGAATCATCCGACAGATGCTAGGCGGATCCACTGCTGGGTTTTTAGCATAAGTCAAGTTGTGAAAATAGCTTAATTAAGGCCAAATCACTGCAAGATCTGACATCCCTCTCGAAGCAATCTCTAAATGCTATTCGGATGCACTCCCGGTCATTGGACAGCGCTCCCTTTGTGACAATAGATAAACACGAGACAGTCCTTCTAGTGCACAGATAAACAGGAATTTCACAGGCAATTGCCCTTCAAATGCCATTATTTCACGGTTTCAGATTGTGGGGAGGTATTTCGGTGAAAAATGCCAATCACTCCTGATCACGGCTAAAGAGAGGATTTCTTGGAAGAGTCCTCAGAAGACCATAGAATCCCATGCAGACCATTTAGAAAGATTCCCTTCCTGTCTATAGCTAAACAAGAACCATTCATTGCAAACAAGAGTTAGGCACGAATTGTTCTTGGAAAAAGACTCCCAATACTCTTCGGAAGAAATGCTGGCCATTTTTGGAGGTCCTGATGCACTGTTGACAAATGACCGAGATACGCCGTAAAAAGAGCTAAAGGTATAAAATACGTTCCGAAGAACTGCCTGCCACGAATTCCTCCTGGAATCATAAGACAAATGCTATGCGGAACCACTGCTGGGTTTTTAGCATAAGTCAATTTGTGAAAATAGCTTAATTAAGGCCAAATCACTGCAAGATCTGACATCCCTCTCGAAGCAATCTCTAAATGCTATTCGGATGCACTCCCGGTCATTGAACAGCGCTCCCTTTGTGACAATTGATAAACACGAGACAGTCCTTCTAGTGCACAGATAAACAGGAATTTCACATGCAATTGCCCTTCAAATGCCATTATTTCACGGTTTCAGATTGTGGGGAGGTATTTCGGTGAAAAATGCCAATCACTCCTGATCACGGCTAAAGACAGGATTTCTTGGAAGAGTCCTCAGAAGACCATAGAATCCCATGCAGACCATTTAGAAAGATTCCCTTCATGTCTATAGCTAAACAAGAACCATTCATTGCAAACAAGAGTTAGGCACGAATTGTTCTTGGAAAAAGACTCCCAATACTCTTCGGACGAAATGCTGGCCATTTTTGGAGGTCCTGATGCACTGTTGACAAATGACCGAGATACGCCGTGAAAAGAACTAAACGTATAAAATTCGTTCCGAAGGACTGCCTGCCACGAATGCCTCCTGGAATCATCCGACAAATGCTATGCGGAACAACTGCTGCGTTTTTGGAAGAGAGCCATTTGTTAGAACAGCTAAACCTGAGTCATGATGCCCAAATCACTGCACGTAATGACATTCCCACGAATCCAAACTCTACATGCTATTCGGAGGCAGTGGTAGCCATTTGCCAGCGCTCCCCTTGTGATTATTGATAAAGAGGAGACATTCATACTATTGCACATATAAGCACGAGTTTCACCTGAAATTTTGGTGCTAATGCATTATTACACTGCTGGAGAATTTGTGGAGATGTTCCTGCGAAAAATGCGAATCATTCATTCCTGATCATGGCTAAAGACAGAGTTCTCTTGGACTAGTCCATTAGAAGACCATAGAATCCCATGCAGACCATTTAGAAAGATTCCCTTCATGTCTATAGCTAAACAAGACCCATTCATTGCAAACAAGAGTTAGGCACGAATTTTTCTTGGAAAAAGACTTTCAATACTCTTCGGATGAAATGCTTGCCATTTTGGAGGTCCTGATGAGTTGCTGACAAAAGACCGACATACGCCGTACAAAGAGCTAAAGGTATAAAATTCGTTCCGAAGGACTGCCTGCCACGAATGCCTCCTGGAATCATCCGACAAATGCTATGCGGATCCACTGCTGCGTTTTTTGGAAGAGAGCCATTTGTTAGAACAGCTAAACCTGAGTCATGATGCCCAAATCACTGCACGAAATGACATTCCCACGAGTCCAAACTCTACATGCTATTCGGAGGCACTGGTAGCCATTTGCCAGCGGTCCCCTAGTGATTATTGATAAAGAGGAGACATTCATTCTATTGCACATATAAGAACGATTTTCACCTGAAATTGGCGTTCTAATGCATTATTACACTGCTGGAGAATTGGTGGAGATGTTCCTGCGAAAAATGCGAATCATTCATTCCTGATCATGGCTAAAGACAGAGTTCTCTTGGACTAGTCCATTAGAAGACCATAGAATCCCATGCAGACCATTTAGAAAGATTCCCTTCATGTCTATAGCTAAACAAGAACCATTCATTGCAAACAAGAGTTAGGCACGAATTGTTCTTGGAAAAAGACTCCCAATACTCTTCGGATGAAATGCTGGCCATTTTTGGAGGTCCTGATGCACTGCTGACAAATGACCGAGATACGCCGTAAAAAGAGCTAAAGGTATAAAATACGTTCCGAAGAACTGTCTGCCACGAATTCCTCCTGGAATCATCCGACAGATGCTAGGCGGATCCACTGCTGGGTTTTTAGCATAAGTCAAGTTGTGAAAATAGCTTAATTAAGGCCAAATCACTGCAAGATCTGACATCCCTCTCGAAGCAATCTCTAAATGCTATTCGGATGCACTCCCGGTCATTGGACAGCGCTCCCTTTTTGACAATTGATAAACACGAGACAGTCCTTCTAGTGCACAGATAAGCAGGAATTTCACAGGCAATTGCCCTTCAAATGCCATTATTTCACGGTTTGAGATTGTGGGGAGCTTTTTCGGTGAAAACTGCCAATCATTCCTGATCATGGCTAAAGACAGGATTTCTTCGAAGAGTCCGTCAGAAGACCATAGAATCCGATGCAGACCATTTAGAAAGATTCCCTTCATGTTTATAGCTAAACAAGAACCATTCATTGCAAACAAGAGTTAGGCACGAATTTTTCTTGGAAAAAGACTCCCAATACTCTTCGGACGAAATGCTGGCCATTTTTGGAGGTCCTGAGCACTGTTGACAAATGACCGAGATACGCCGTGAAAAGAACTAAACGTATAAAATTCGTTCCGAAGGACTGCCTGCCACGAATGCCTCCTGGAATCATCCGACAAATGCTATGCGGAACAACTGCTGCGTTTTTGGAAGAGAGCCATTTGTTAGAACAGCTAAACCTGAGTCACGATGCCCAAATCACTGCACGAAATGACATTGCCACGAATCCAAACTCTACATGCTATTCGGAGGCAGTGGTAGCCATTTGCCAGCGCTCCCCTTGTGATTATTGATAAAGAGGAGACATTCATACTATTGCACATATAAGCACGATTTTCACCTGAAATTTTATTGCTAATGCATTATTACACTGCTGGAGAATTTGTGGAGATGTTCCTGCGAAAAATGCGAATCATTCATTCCTGATCATGGCTAAAGACAGAGTTCTCTTGGACTAGTCTATTAGAAGACCATAGAATCCCATGCAGACCATTTAGAAAGATTCCCTTCATGTCTATAGCTAAACAAGAACCATTCATTGCAAACAAGAGTTAGGCACGAATTGTTCTTGGAAAAAGACTCCCAATACTCTTCGGATGAAATGCTGGCCATTTTTGGAGGTCCTGATGCACTGTTGACAAATGACCGAGATACGCCGTAAAAAGAGCTAAAGGTATAAAATACGTTCCGAAGAACTGTCTGCCACGAATTCCTCCTGGAATCATCCGACAGATGCTAGGCGGATCCACTGCTGGGTTTTTAGCATAAGTCAAGTTGTGAAAATAGCTTAATTAAGGCCAAATCACTGCAAGATCTGACATCCCTCTCGAAGCAATCTCTAAATGCTATTCGGATGCACTCCCGGTCATTGGACAGCGCTCCCTTTGTGACAATAGATAAACACGAGACAGTCCTTCTAGTGCACAGATAAACAGGAATTTCACAGGCAATTGCCCTTCAAATGCCATTATTTCACGGTTTCAGATTGTGGGGAGGTATTTCGGTGAAAAATGCCAATCACTCCTGATCACGGCTAAAGACAGGACTTCTTGGAAGAGTCCTCAGAAGACCATAGAATCCCATGCAGACCATTTAGAAAGATTCCCTTCATGTTTATAGCTAAACAAGAACCATTCATTGCAAACAAGAGTTAGGCACGAATTTTTCTTGGAAAAAGACTCCCAATACTCTTCGGATGAAATGCTGGCCATTTTGGAGGTCCTGATGAATTGCTGACAAGTACCGACATACGCCGTACAAAGAGCTAAAGGCATAGAAAACGTTCCGAAGGACTGCCTGCCACGAATGCCTCCTGGAATAATCCGACAAATGCTATGCGGATCCAGTGCTGCGTTTTTGGAAGAGAGCCATTTGTTAGAACAGCTAAACCTGAGTCATGATGCCCAAATCACTGCACGAAATGACATTCCCACGAGTCCAAACTCTACATGCTATTCGGAGGCACTGGTAGCCATTTGCCAGCGCTCCCCTTGTGATTATTGATAAAGAGGAGACATTCATTCTATTGCACATATAAGAACGATTTTCACCTGAAATTGTCGTTCTAATGCATTATTACACTGCTGGACAATTTGTGGAGATGTTCCTGCGAAAATTGCGAATCATTCATTCCTGATCATGGCTAAAGACAGAGTTCTCTTGGACTAGTCTATTAGAAGACCATAGAATCCCATGCAGACCATTTAGAAAGATTCCCTTCATGTCTATAGCTAAACAAGAAGCATTCATTGCAAACAGGAGTTAGGCACGAATTGTTCTTGGAAAAAGACTCCCAATACTCTTCGGACGAAATGCTGGCCATTTTTGGAGGTCCTGATGCACTGTTGACAAATTACCGAGATACGCCGTGAAAAGAATTAAAGGTATAAAATTCGTTCCGAAGGACTGCCTGCCACGAATGCCTCCTGGAATCATCCGACAAATGTTATGCGGAACAACTGCTGCGTTTTTGGAAGAGAGCCATTTGTTAGAACAGCTAAACCTGAGTCATGATGCCCAAATCACTGCACGAAATGACATTCCCACGAATCCAAACTCTACATGCTATTCGGAGGCAGTGGTAGCCATTTGCCAGCGCTCCCCTTGTGATTATTGATAAAGAGGAGACATTCATACTATTGCACATATAAGCACGATTTTCACCTGAAATTTTATTGCTAATGCATTATTACACTGCTGGAGAATTTGTGGAGATGTTCCTGCGAAAAATGCGAATCATTCATTCCTGATCATGGCTAAAGACAGAGTTCTCTTGGACTAGTCTATTAGAAGACCATAGAATCCCATGCAGACCATTTAGAAAGATTCCCTTCATGTCTATAGCTAAACAAGAACCATTCATTGCAAACAAGAGGTAGGCACGAATTGTTCTTGGAAAAAGACTCCCAATACTCTTCGGATGAAATGCTGGCCATTTTTGGAGGTCCTGATGCACTGCTGACAAATGACCGAGATACGCCGTAAAAAGAGCTAAAGGTATAAAATACGTTCCGAAGAACTGTCTGCCACGAATTCCTCCTGGAATCATCCGACAGATGCTAGGCGGATCCACTGCTGGGTTTTTAGCATAAGTCAAGTTGTGAAAATAGCTTAATTAAGGCCAAATCACTGCAAGATCTGACATCCCTCTCGAAGCAATCTCTAAATGCTATTCGGATGCACTCCCGGTCATTGGACAGCGCTCCCTTTGTGACAATAGATAAACACGAGACAGTCCTTCTAGTGCACAGATAAACAGGAATTTCACAGGCAATTGCCCTTCAAATGCCATTATTTCACGGTTTGAGATTGTGGGGAGGTATTTCGGTGAAAAATGCCAATCACTCCTGATCACGGCTAAAGACAGGACTTCTTGGAAGAGTCCTCAGAAGACCATAGAATCCCATGCAGACCATTTAGAAAGATTCCCTTCATGTTTATAGCTAAACAAGAACCATTCATTGCAAACAAGAGTTAGGCACGAATTTTTCTTGGAAAAAGACTCCCAATACTCTTCGGATGAAATGCTGGCCATTTTGGAGGTCCTGATGAATTGCTGACAAGTACCGACATACGCCGTACAAAGAGCTAAAGGTATAGAAAACGTTCCGAAAGACTGCCTGCCACGAATGCCTCCTGCAATCATCCGACAAATGCTATGCGGATCCACTGCTGCGTTTTTGGAAGAGAGCCATTTGTTAGAACAGCTAAACCTGAGTCATGATGCCCAAATCACTGCACGAAATGACATTCCCACGAGTCCAAACTCTACATGCTATTCGGAGGCACTGGTAGCCATTTGCCAGCGCTCCCCTTGTGATTATTGATAAAGAGGAGACATTCATTCTATTGCACATATAAGAACGATTTTCACCTGAAATTGTCGTTCTAATGCATTATTACACTGCTGGACAATTTGTGGAGATGTTCCTGCGAAAATTGCGAATCATTCATTCCTGATCATGGCTAAAGACAGAGTTCTCTTGGACTAGTCCATTAGAAGACCATAGAATCCCATGCAGACCATTTAGAAAGATTCCCTTCATGTCTATAGCTAAACAAGAACCATTCATTGCAAACAAGAGTTAGGCACGAATTGTTCTTGGAAAAAGACTCCCAATACTCTTCGGACGAAATGCTGGCCATTTTTGGAGGTCCTGATGCACTGCTGACAAATGACCGAGATACGCCGTAAAAAGAGCTAAAGGTATATAATTCGTTCCGAAGGACTGCCTGCCACGAATGCCTCCTGGAACCATCCGACAAATGCTATGCGGATCCACTGCTGCGTTTTTAGCATAAGTCATTTTGTGAAAATAGCTTAATTAAGGCCAAATCACTGCAAGATCTGATATCCCTCTCGAAGCAATCTCTAAATGCTATTCGGATGCACTCCCGGTCATTGGACAGCGCTCCCTTTGTGACAATTGATAAACACGAGACAGTCCTTCTAGTGCACAGATAAACAGGAATTTCACATGCAATTGCCCTTCAAATGCCATTATTTCACGGTTTCAGATTGTGGGGAGGTATTTCGGTGAAAAATGCCAATCACTGCTGATCACGGCTAAAGACAGGATTTCTTGGAAGAGTCCTCAGAAGACCATAGAATCCCATGCAGACCATTTAGAAAGATTCCCTTCCTGTCTATAGCTAAACAAGAACCATTCATTGCAAACAAGAGTTAGGCACGAATTGTTCTTGGAAAAAGACTTTCAATACTCTTCGGACGAAATGCTGGCCATTTTTGGAGGTCCTGATGCACTGCTAACAAACGACCGAGATACGCCGTAAAAAGAGCTAAAGGTATAAAATTCGTTCCGAAGGACTGCCTGCCACGAATGCCTCCTGGAATCATCCGACAAATGCTATGCGGAACAACTGCTGCGTTTTTGGAAGAGAGCCATTTGTTAGAACAGCTAAACCTGAGTCACGATGCCCAAATCACTGCACGAAATGACATTCCCACGAATCCAAACTCTACATGCTATTCGGAGGCAGTGGTAGCCATTTGCCAGCGCTCCCCTTGTGATTATTGATAAAGAGGAGACATTCATACTATTGCACATATAAGCACGATTTTCACCTGAAATTTTGGTGCTAATGCATTATTACACTGCTGGAGAATTTGTGGAGATGTTCCTGCGAAAAATACGAATCATTCATTCCTGATCATGGCTAAAGACAGAGTTCTCTTGGACTAGTCTATTAGAAGACCATAGAATCCCATGCAGACCATTTAGAAAGATTCCCTTCATGTCTATAGCTAAACAAGAACCATTCGTTGCAAACAAGAGTTAGGCACGAATTGTTCTTGGAAAAAGACTCCCAATACTCTTCGGATGAAATGCTGGCCATTTTTGGAGGTCCTGATGCACTGCTGACAATTGACCGAGATACGCCGTAAAAAGAGCTAAAGGTATAAAATACGTTCCGAAGAACTGCCTGCCACGAATTCCTCCTGGAATCATCCGACAGATGCTAGGCGGATCCACTGCTGGGTTTTTAGCATAAGTCAAGTTGTGAAAATAGCTTAATTAAGGCCAAATCACTGCAAGATCTGACATCCCTCTCGAAGCAATCTCTAAATGCTATTCGGATGCACTCCCGGTCATTGAACAGCGCTCCCTTTTTAACAATTGATAAACACGAGACAGTCCTTCTAGTGCACAGATAAACAGGAATTTCACATGCAATTGCCCTTCAAATGCCATTATTTCACGGTTTCAGATTGTGGGGAGGTATTTCGGTGAAAAATGCCAATCACTCCTGATCACGGCTAAAGACAGGATTTCTTGGAAGAGTCCTCAGAAGACCATAGAAACCAATGCAGACCATTTAGAAAGATTCCCTTCCTGTCTATAGCTAAACAAGAACCATTCATTGCAAACAAGAGTTAGGCACGAATTGTTCTTGGAAAAAGACTTTCAATACTCTTCGGACGAAATGCTGGCCATTTTTGGAGGTCCTGATGCACTGCTAACAAACGACCGAGATACGCCGTAAAAAGAGCTAAAGGTATAAAATTCGTTCCGAAGGACTGCCTGCCACGAATGCCTCCTGGAATCATCCGACAAATGCTATGCGGATCCACTGCTGCGTTTTTTGGAAGAGAGCCATTTGTTAGAACAGCTAAACCTGAGTCATGATGCCCAAATCACTGCACGAAATGACATTCCCACGAGTCCAAACTCTACATGCTATTCGGAGGCACTGGTAGCCATTTGCCAGCGCTCCCCTAGTGATTATTGATAAAGAGGAGACATTCATTCTATTGCACATATAAGAACGATTTTCACCTGAAATTGGCGTTCTAATGCATTATTACACTGCTGGAGAATTGGTGGAGATGTTCCTGCGAAAAATGCGAATCATTCATTCCTGATCATGGCTAAAGACAGAGTTCTCTTGGACTAGTCCATTAGAAGACCATAGAATCCCATGCAGACCATTTAGAAAGATTCCCTTCATGTCTATAGCTAAACAAGAACCATTCATTGCAAACAAGAGTTAGGCACGAATTGTTCTTGGAAAAAGACTCCCAATACTCTTCGGACGAAATGCTGGCCATTTTTGGAGGTCCTGAGCACTGTTGACAAATGACCGAGATACGCCGTGAAAAGAACTAAACGTATAAAATTCGTTCCGAAGGACTGCCTGCCACGAATGCCTCCTGGAATCATCCGACAAATGCTATGCGGAACAACTGCTGCGTTTTTGGAAGAGAGCCATTTGTTAGAACAGCTAAACCTGAGTCACGATGCCCAAATCACTGCACGAAATGACATTCCCACGAATCCAAACTCTACATGCTATTCGGAGGCAGTGGTAGCCATTTGCCAGCGCTCCCCTTGTGATTATTGATAAAGAGGAGACATTCATTCTATTGCACATATAAGCACGATTTTCACCTGAAATTTTATTGCTAATGCATTATTACACTGCTGGAGAATTTGTGGAGATGTTCCTGCGAAAAATGCGAATCATTCATTCCTGATCATGGCTAAAGACAGAGTTCTCTTGGACTAGTCTATTAGAAGACCATAGAATCCCATGCAGACCATTTAGAAAGATTCCCTTCATGTCTATAGCTAAACAAGAACCATTCATTGCAAACAAGAGTTAGGCACGAATTGTTCTTGGAAAAAGACTCCCAATACTCTTCGGATGAAATGCTGGCCATTTTTGGAGGTCCTGATGCACTGCTGACAAATGACCGAGATACGCCGTAAAAAGAGCTAAAGGTATAAAATACGTTCCGAAGAACTGTCTGCCACGAATTCCTCCTGGAATCATCCGACAGATGCTAGGCGGATCCACTGCTGGGTTTTTAGCATAAGTCAAGTTGTGAAAATAGCTTAATTAAGGCCAAATCACTGCAAGATCTGACATCCCTCTCGAAGCAATCTCTAAATGCTATTCGGATGCACTCCCGGTCATTGGACAGCGCTCCCTTTGTGACAATAGATAAACACGAGACAGTCCTTCTAGTGCACAGATAAACAGGAATTTCACAGGCAATTGCCCTTCAAATGCCATTATTTCACGGTTTCAGATTGTGGGGAGGTATTTCGGTGAAAAATGCCAATCACTCCTGATCACGGCTAAAGACAGGACTTCTTGGAAGAGTCCTCAGAAGACCATAGAATCCCATGCAGACCATTTAGAAAGATTCCCTTCATGTCTATAGCTAAAGAAGAACCATTCATTGCAAACAAGAGTTAGGCACGAATTGTTCTTGGAAAAAGACTCCCAATACTCTTCGGAAGAAATGCTGGCCATTTTTGGAGGTCCTGATGCACTGTTGACAAATGACCGAGATACGCCGTAAAAAGAGCTAAAGGTATAAAATACGTTCCGAAGAACTGCCTGCCACGAATTCCTCCTGGAATCATCCGACAAATGCTATGCGGAACCACTGCTGGATTTTTAGCATAAGTCAATTTGTGAAAATAGCTTAATTAAGGCCAAATCACTGCAAGATCTGACATCCCTCTCGAAGCAATCTCTAAATGCTATTCGGATGCACTCCCGGTCATTGAACAGCGCTCCCTTTGTGACAATTGATAAACACGAGACAGTCCTTCTAGTGCACAGATAAACAGGAATTTCACATGCAATTGCCCTTCAAATGCCATTATTTCACGGTTTCAGATTGTGGGGAGGTATTTCGGTGAAAAATGCCAATCACTCCTGATCACGGCTAAAGAGAGGATTTCTTGGAAGAGTCCTCAGAAGACCATAGAATCCCATGCAGACCATTTAGAAAGATTCCCTTCATGTCTATAGCTAAACAAGAACCATTCATTGCAAACAAGAGTTAGGCACGAATTGTTCTTGGAAAAAGACTCCCAATACTCTTCGGACGAAATGCTGGCCATTTTTGGAGGTCCTGATGCACTGTTGACAAATGACCGAGATACGCCGTGAAAAGAACTAAACGTATAAAATTCGTTCCGAAGGACTGCCTGCCACGAATGCCTCCTGGAATCATCCGACAAATGCTATGCGGAACAACTGCTGCGTTTTTGGAAGAGAGCCATTTGTTAGAACAGCTAAACCTGAGTCATGATGCCCAAATCACTGCACGTAATGACATTCCCACGAATCCAAACTCTACATGCTATTCGGAGGCAGTGGTAGCCATTTGCCAGCGCTCCCCTTGTGATTATTGATAAAGAGGAGACATTCATACTATTGCACATATAAGCACGAGTTTCCCCTGAAACTTTGGTGCTAATGCATTATTACACTGCTGGAGAATTTGTGGAGATGTTCCTGCGAAAAATGCGAATCATTCATTCCTGATCATGGCTAAAGACAGAGTTCTCTTGGACTAGTCCATTAGAAGACCATAGAATCCCATGCAGACCATTTAGAAAGATTCCCTTCATGTCTATAGCTAAAGAAGACCCATTCATTGCAAACAAGAGTTAGGCACGAATTGTTCTAGGAAAAAGACTCCCAATACTCTTCGGATGAAATGCTGGCCATTTTGGAGGTCCTGATGAATTGCTGACAAAAGACCGACATACGCCGTACAAAGAGCTAAAGGTATAGAAAACGTTCCGAAGGACTGCCTGCCACGAATGCCTCCTGGAATAATCCGACAAATGCTATGCGGATCCACTGCTGCGTTTTTGGAAGAGAGCCATTTGTTAGAACAGCTAAACCTGAGTCATGATGCCAAAATCACTGCACGAAATGACATTCCCACGAGTCCAAACTCTACATGCTATTCGGAGGCACTGGTAGCCATTTGCCAGCGCTCCCCTTGTGATTATTGATAAAGAGGAGACATTCATTCTATTGCACATATAAGAACGATTTTCACCTGAAATTGTCGTTCTAATGCATTATTACACTGCTGGACAATTTGTGGAGATGTTCCTGCGAAAACTGCGAATCATTCATTCCTGATCATGGCTAAAGACAGAGTTCTCTTGGACTAGTCCATTAGAAGACCATAGAATCCCATGCAGACCATTTAGAAAGATTCCCTTCATGTCTATAGCTAAACAAGAACCATTCATTGCAAACAAGAGTTAGGCACGAATTGTTCTTGGAAAAAGACTCCCAATACTCTTCGGACGAAATGCTGGCCATTTTTGGAGGTCCTGATGCACTGCTGACAAATGACCGAGAGACGCCGTAAAAAGAGCTAAAGGTATATAATTCGTTCCGAAGGACTGCCTGCCACGAATGCCTCCTGGAACCATCCGACAAATGCTATGCGGATCCACTGCTGCGTTTTTAGCATAAGTCATTTTGTGAAAATAGCTTAATTAAGGCCAAATCACTGCAAGATCTGACATCCCTCTCGAAGCAATCTCTAAATGCTATTCGGATGCACTCCCGGTCATTGAACAGCGCTCCCTTTTTAACAATTGATAAACACGAGACAGTCCTTCTAGTGCACAGATAAACAGGAATTTCACATGCAATTGCCCTTCAAATGCCATTATTTCACGGTTTCAGATTGTGGGGAGGTATTTCGGTGAAAAATGCCAATCACTCCTGATCACGGCTAAAGACAGGATTTCTTGGAAGAGTCCTCAGAAGACCATAGAAACCCATGCAGACCATTTAGAAAGATTCCCTTCATGTCTATAGCTAAACAAGAACCATTCATTGCAAACAAGAGTTAGGCACGAATTTTTCTTGGAAAAAGACTCCCAATACTCTTCGGACGAAATGCTGGCCATTTTTGGAGGTCCTGATGCACTGTTGACAAATGACCGAGATACGCCGTAAAAAGAGCTAAAGGTATAAAATACGTTCCGAAGAACTGCCTGCCACGAATTCCTCCTGGAATCATCCGACAAATGCTATGCGGAACCACTGCTGGGTTTTTAGCATAAGTCAATTTGTGAAAATAGCTTAATTAAGGCCAAATCACTGCAAGATCTGACATCCCTCTCGAAGCAATCTCTAAATGCTATTCGGATGCACTCCCGGTCATTGAACAGCGCTCCCTTTTTAACAATTGATAAACACGAGACAGTCCTTCTAGTGCACAGATAAACAGGAATTTCACATGCAATTGCCCTTCAAATGCCATTATTTCACGGTTTCAGATTGTGGGGAGGTATTTCGGTGAAAAATGCCAATCACTCCTGATCACGGCTAAAGACAGGATTTCTTGGAAGAGTCCTCAGAAGACCATAGAATCCCATGCAGACCATTTAGAAAGATTCCCTTCATGTCTATAGCTAAACAAGAACCATTCATTGCAAACAAGAGTTAGGCACGAATTGTTCTTGGAAAAAGACTTTCAATACTCTTCGGACGAAATGCTGGCCATTTTTGGAGGTCCTGATGCACTGCTAACAAACGACCGAGATACGCCGTAAAAAGAGCTAAAGGTATAAAATTCGTTCCGAAGGACTGCCTGCCACGAATGCCTCCTGGAATCATCCGACAAATGCTATGCGGATCCACTGCTGCGTTTTTTGGAAGAGAGCCATTTGTTAGAACAGCTAAACCTGAGTCATGATGCCCAAATCACTGCACGAAATGACATTCCCACGAGTCCAAACTCTACATGCTATTCGGAGGCACTGGTAGCCATTTGCCAGCGCTCCCCTAGTGATTATTGATAAAGAGGAGACATTCATTCTATTGCACATATAAGAACGATTTTCACCTGAAATTGGCGTTCTAATGCATTATTACACTGCTGGAGAATTGGTGGAGATGTTCCTGCGAAAAATGCGAATCATTCATTCCTGATCATGGCTAAAGACAGAGTTCTCTTGGACTAGTCCATTAGAAGACCATAGAATCCCATGCAGACCATTTAGAAAGATTCCCTTCATGTCTATAGCTAAACAAGAACCATTCATTGCAAACAAGAGTTAGGCACGAATTGTTCTTGGAAAAAGACTTTCAATACTCTTCGGACGAAATGCTGGCCATTTTTGGAGGTCCTGATGCACTGCTAACAAACGACCGAGATACGCCGTAAAAAGAGCTAAAGGTATAAAATTCGTTCCGAAGGACTGCCTGCCACGAATGCCTCCTGGAATCATCCGACAAATGCTATGCGGATCCACTGCTGCGTTTTTTGGAAGAGAGCCATTTGTTAGAACAGCTAAACCTGAGTCATGATGCCCAAATCACTGCACGAAATGACATTCCCACGAGTCCAAACTCTACATGCTATTCGGAGGCACTGGTAGCCATTTGCCAGCGCTCCCCTAGTGATTATTGATAAAGAGGAGACATTCATTCTATTGCACATATAAGAACGATTTTCACCTGAAATTGGCGTTCTAATGCATTATTACACTGCTGGAGAATTGGTGGAGATGTTCCTGCGAAAAATGCGAATCATTCATTCCTGATCATGGCTAAAGACAGAGTTCTCTTGGACTAGTCCATTAGAAGACCATAGAATCCCATGCAGACCATTTAGAAAGATTCCCTTCATGTCTATAGCTAAACAAGAACCATTCATTGCAAACAAGAGTTAGGCACGAATTGTTCTTGGAAAAAGACTCCCAATACTCTTCGGATGAAATGCTGGCCATTTTTGGAGGTCCTGATGCACTGCTGACAAATGACCGAGATACGCCGAAAAAGAGCTAAAGGTATAAAATACGTTCAGAAGAACTGTCTGCCACGAATTCCTCCTGGAATCATCCGACAGATGCTAGGCGGATCCACTGCTGGGTTTTTAGCATAAGTCAAGTTGTGAAAATAGCTTAATTAAGGCCAAATCACTGCAAGATCTGACATCCCTCTCGAAGCAATCTCTAAATGCTATTCGGATGCACTCCCGGTCATTGGACAGCGCTCCCTTTTTGACAATTGATAAACACGAGACAGTCCTTCTAGTGCACAGATAAGCAGGAATTTCACAGGCAATTGCCCTTCAAATGCCATTATTTCACGGTTTGAGATTGTGGGGAGCTTTTTCGGTGAAAACTGCCAATCATTCCTGATCATGGCTAAAGACAGGATTTCTTCGAAGAGTGCGTCAGAAGACCATAGAATCCGATGCAGACCATTTAGAAAGATTCCCTTCATGTTTATAGCTAAACAAGAACCATTCATTGCAAACAAGAGTTAGGCACGAATTGTTCTTGGAAAAAGACTCCCAATACTCTTCGGACGAAATGCTGGCCATTTTTGGAGGTCCTGAGCACTGTTGACAAATGACCGAGATACGCCGTGAAAAGAACTAAACGTATAAAATTCGTTCCGAAGGACTGCCTGCCACGAATGCCTCCTGGAATCATCCGACAAATGCTATGCGGAACAACTGCTGCGTTTTTGGAAGAGAGCCATTTGTTAGAACAGCTAAACCTGAGTCACGATGCCCAAATCACTGCACGAAATGACATTCCCACGAATCCAAACTCTACATGCTATTCGGAGGCAGTGGTAGCCATTTGCCAGCGCTCCCCTTGTGATTATTGATAAAGAGGAGACATTCATACTATTGCACATATAAGCACGATTTTCACCTGAAATTTTATTGCTAATGCATTATTACACTGCTGGAGAATTTGTGGAGATGTTCCTGCGAAAAATGCGAATCATTCATTCCTGATCATGGCTAAAGACAGAGTTCTCTTGGACTAGTCTATTAGAAGACCATAGAATCCCATGCAGACCATTTAGAAAGATTCCCTTCATGTCTATAGCTAAACAAGAACCATTCATTGCAAACAAGAGTTAGGCACGAATTGTTCTTGGAAAAAGACTCCCAATACTCTTCGGATGAAATGCTGGCCATTTTTGGAGGTCCTGATGCACTGTTGACAAATGACCGAGATACGCCGTAAAAAGAGCTAAAGGTATAAAATACGTTCCGAAGAACTGTCTGCCACGAATTCCTCCTGGAATCATCCGACAGATGCTAGGCGGATCCACTGCTGGGTTTTTAGCATAAGTCAAGTTGTGAAAATAGCTTAATTAAGGCCAAATCACTGCAAGATCTGACATCCCTCTCGAAGCAATCTCTAAATGCTATTCGGATGCACTCCCGGTCATTGGACAGCGCTCCCTTTGTGACAATAGATAAACACGAGACAGTCCTTCTAGTGCACAGATAAACAGGAATTTCACATGCAATTGCCCTTCAAATGCGATTATTTCACGGTTTCAGATTGTGGGGAGGTATTTCGGTGAAAAATGCCAATCACTCCTGATCACGGCTAAAGACAGGACTTCTTGGAAGAGTCCTCAGAAGACCATAGAATCCCATGCAGACCATTTAGAAAGATTCCCTTCATGTTTATAGCTAAACAAGAACCATTCATTGCAAACAAGAGTTAGGCACGAATTTTTCTTGGAAAAAGACTCCCAATACTCTTCGGATGAAATGCTGGCCATTTTGGAGGTCCTGATGAATTGCTGACAAGTACCGACATACGCCGTACAAAGAGCTAAAGGTATAGAAAACGTTCCGAAAGACTGACTGCCACGAATGCCTCCTGGAATAATCCGACAAATGCTATGCGGATCCACTGCTGCGTTTTTCGAAGAGAGCCATTTGTTAGAACAGCTAAACCTGAGTCATGATGCCCAAATCACTGCACGAAATGACATTCCCACGAGTCCAAACTCTACATGCTATTCGGAGGCAGTGGTAGCCATTTGCCAGCGCTCCCCTTGTGATTATTGATAAAGAGGAGACATTCATACTATTGCACATATAAGCACGATTTTCACCTGAAATTTTGGTGCTAATGCATTATTACACTGCTGGAGAATTTGTGGAGATGTTCCTGCGAAAAATGCGAATCATTCATTCCTGATCATGGCTAAAGACAGAGTTCTCTTGGACTAGTCCATTAGAAGACCATAGAATCCCATGCAGACCATTTAGAAAGATTCCCTTCATGTCTATAGCTAAACAAGAACCATTCATTGCAAACAAGAGTTAGGCACGAATTGTTCTTGGAAAAAGACTCCCAATACTCTTCGGACGAAATGCTGGCCATTTTTGGAGGTCCTGATGCACTGCTGACAAATGACCGAGAGACGCCGTAAAAAGAGCTAAAGGTATATAATTCGTTCCGAAGGACTGCCTGCCACGAATGCCTCCTGGAACCATCCGACAAATGCTATGCGGATCCACTGCTGCGTTTTTAGCATAAGTCATTTTGTGAAAATAGCTTAATTAAGGCCAAATCACTGCAAGATCTGACATCCCTCTCGAAGCAATCTCTAAATGCTATTCGGATGCACTCCCGGTCATTGAACAGCGCTCCCTTTTTAACAATTGATAAACACGAGACAGTCCTTCTAGTGCACAGATAAACAGGAATTTCACATGCAATTGCCCTTCAAATGCCATTATTTCACGGTTTCAGATTGTGGGGAGGTATTTCGGTGAAAAATGCCAATCACTCCTGATCACGGCTAAAGACAGGATTTCTTGGAAGAGTCCTCAGAAGACCATAGAAACCCATGCAGACCATTTAGAAAGATTCCCTTCATGTCTATAGCTAAACAAGAACCATTCATTGCAAACAAGAGTTAGGCACGAATTTTTCTTGGAAAAAGACTCCCAATACTCTTCGGACGAAATGCTGGCCATTTTTGGAGGTCCTGATGCACTGTTGACAAATGACCGAGATACGCCGTAAAAAGAGCTAAAGGTATAAAATACGTTCCGAAGAACTGCCTGCCACGAATTCCTCCTGGAATCATCCGACAAATGCTATGCG
This sequence comes from Aldabrachelys gigantea, assembly GCA_026122505.1. Classification (NCBI taxonomy): domain Eukaryota; kingdom Metazoa; phylum Chordata; order Testudines; family Testudinidae; genus Aldabrachelys; species Aldabrachelys gigantea. The sequence goes on along the minus strand of JALNIE010000040.1, from coordinate 270,026 downwards.
GAACCACTGCTGGGTTTTTAGCATAAGTCAATTTGTGAAAATAGCTTAATTAAGGCCAAATCACTGCAAGATCTGACATCCCTCTCGAAGCAATCTCTAAATGCTATTCGGATGCACTCCCGGTCATTGAACAGCGCTCCCTTTTTAACAATTGATAAACACGAGACAGTCCTTCTAGTGCACAGATAAACAGGAATTTCACATGCAATTGCCCTTCAAATGCCATTATTTCACGGTTTGAGATTGTGGGGAGGTATTTCGGTGAAAAATGCCAATCACTCCTGATCACGGCTAAAGACAGGATTTCTTGGAAGAGTCCTCAGAAGACCATAGAATCCCATGCAGACCATTTAGAAAGATTCCCTTCATGTCTATAGCTAAACAAGAACCATTCATTACAAACAAGAGTTAGGCACGAATTGTTCTTGGAAAAAGACTTTCAATACTCTTCGGACGAAATGCTGGCCATTTTTGGAGGTCCTGATGCACTGCTAACAAACGACCGAGATACGCCGTAAAAAGAGCTAAAGGTATAAAATTCGTTCCGAAGGACTGCCTGCCACGAATGCCTCCTGGAATCATCCGACAAATGCTATGCGGATCCACTGCTGCGTTTTTTGGAAGAGAGCCATTTGTTAGAACAGCTAAACCTGAGTCATGATGCCCAAATCACTGCACGAAATGACATTCCCACGAGTCCAAACTCTACATGCTATTCGGAGGCACTGGTAGCCATTTGCCAGCGCTCCCCTAGTGATTATTGATAAAGAGGAGACATTCATTCTATTGCACATATAAGAACGATTTTCACCTGAAATTGGCGTTCTAATGCATTATTACACTGCTGGAGAATTGGTGGAGATGTTCCTGCGAAAAATGCGAATCATTCATTCCTGATCATGGCTAAAGACAGAGTTCTCTTGGACTAGTCCATTAGAAGACCATAGAATCCCATGCAGACCATTTAGAAAGATTCCCTTCATGTCTATAGCTAAACAAGAACCATTCATTGCAAACAAGAGTTAGGCACGAATTGTTCTTGGAAAAAGACTTTCAATACTCTTCGGACGAAATGCTGGCCATTTTTGGAGGTCCTGATGCACTGCTAACAAACGACCGAGATACGCCGTAAAAAGAGCTAAAGGTATAAAATTCGTTCCGAAGGACTGCCTGCCACGAATGCCTCCTGGAATCATCCGACAAATGCTATGCGGATCCACTGCTGCGTTTTTTGGAAGAGAGCCATTTGTTAGAACAGCTAAACCTGAGTCATGATGCCCAAATCACTGCACGAAATGACATTCCCACGAGTCCAAACTCTACATGCTATTCGGAGGCACTGGTAGCCATTTGCCAGCGCTCCCCTAGTGATTATTGATAAAGAGGAGACATTCATTCTATTGCACATATAAGAACGATTTTCACCTGAAATTGGCGTTCTAATGCATTATTACACTGCTGGAGAATTGGTGGAGATGTTCCTGCGAAAAATGCGAATCATTCATTCCTGATCATGGCTAAAGACAGAGTTCTCTTGGACTAGTCCATTAGAAGACCATAGAATCCCATGCAGACCATTTAGAAAGATTCCCTTCATGTCTATAGCTAAACAAGAACCATTCATTGCAAACAAAAGTTAGGCACGAATTGTTCTTGGAAAAAGACTCCCAATACTCTTCGGATGAAATGCTGGCCATTTTTGGAGGTCCTGATGCACTGCTGACAAATGACCGAGATACGCCGAAAAAGAGCTAAAGGTATAAAATACGTTCAGAAGAACTGTCTGCCACGAATTCCTCCTGGAATCATCCGACAGATGCTAGGCGGATCCACTGCTGGGTTTTTAGCATAAGTCAAGTTGTGAAAATAGCTTAATTAAGGCCAAATCACTGCAAGATCTGACATCCCTCTCGAAGCAATCTCTAAATGCTATTCGGATGCACTCCCGGTCATTGGACAGCGCTCCCTTTTTGACAATTGATAAACACGAGACAGTCCTTCTAGTGCACAGATAAGCAGGAATTTCACAGGCAATTGCCCTTCAAATGCCATTATTTCACGGTTTGAGATTGTGGGGAGCTTTTTCGGTGAAAACTGCCAATCATTCCTGATCATGGCTAAAGACAGGATTTCTTCGAAGAGTCCGTCAGAAGACCATAGAATCCGATGCAGACCATTTAGAAAGATTCCCTTCATGTTTATAGCTAAACAAGAACCATTCATTGCAAACAAGAGTTAGGCACGAATTGTTCTTGGAAAAAGACTCCCAATACTCTTCGGACGAAATGCTGGCCATTTTTGGAGGTCCTGAGCACTGTTGACAAATGACCGAGATACGCCGTGAAAAGAACTAAACGTATAAAATTCGTTCCGAAGGACTGCCTGCCACGAATGCCTCCTGGAATCATCCGACAAATGCTATGCGGAACAACTGCTGCGTTTTTGGAAGAGAGCCATTTGTTAGAACAGCTAAACCTGAGTCACGATGCCCAAATCACTGCACGAAATGACATTCCCACGAATCCAAACTCTACATGCTATTCGGAGGCAGTGGTAGCCATTTGCCAGCGCTCCCCTTGTGATTATTGATAAAGAGGAGACATTCATACTATTGCACATATAAGCACGATTTTCACCTGAAATTTTATTGCTAATGCATTATTACACTGCTGGAGAATTTGTGGAGATGTTCCTGCGAAAAATGCGAATCATTCATTCCTGATCATGGCTAAAGACAGAGTTCTCTTGGACTAGTCTATGAGAAGACCATAGAATCCCATGCAGACCATTTAGAAAGATTCCCTTCATGTCTATAGCTAAACAAGAACCATTCATTGCAAACAAGAGTTAGGCACGAATTGTTCTTGGAAAAAGACTCCCAATACTCTTCGGATGAAATGCTGGCCATTTTTGGAGGTCCTGATGCACTGTTGACAAATGACCGAGATACGCCGTAAAAAGAGCTAAAGGTATAAAATACGTTCCGAAGAACTGTCTGCCACGAATTCCTCCTGGAATCATCCGACAGATGCTAGGCGGATCCACTGCTGGGTTTTTAGCATAAGTCAAGTTGTGAAAATAGCTTAATTAAGGCCAAATCACTGCAAGATCTGACATCCCTCTCGAAGCAATCTCTAAATGCTATTCGGATGCACTCCCGGTCATTGGACAGCGCTCCCTTTGTGACAATAGATAAACACGAGACAGTCCTTCTAGTGCACAGATAAACAGGAATTTCACATGCAATTGCCCTTCAAATGCCATTATTTCACGGTTTCAGATTGTGGGGAGGTATTTCGGTGAAAAATGCCAATCACTCCTGATCACGGCTAAAGACAGGACTTCTTGGAAGAGTCCTCAGAAGACCATAGAATCCCATGCAGACCATTTAGAAAGATTCCCTTCATGTTTATAGCTAAACAAGAACCATTCATTGCAAACAAGAGTTAGGCACGAATTTTTCTTGGAAAAAGACTCCCAATACTCTTCGGATGAAATGCTGGCCATTTTGGAGGTCCTGATGAATTGCTGACAAGTACCGACATACGCCGTACAAAGAGCCAAAGGTATAGAAAACGTTCCGAAAGACTGCCTGCCACGAATGCCTCCTGGAATAATCCGACAAATGCTATGCGGATCCACTGCTGCGTTTTTGGAAGAGAGCCATTTGTTAGAACAGCTAAACCTGAGTCATGATGCCCAAATCACTGCACGAAATGACATTCCCACGAGTCCAAACTCTACATGCTATTCGGAGGCAGTGGTAGCCATTTGCCAGCGCTCCCCTTGTGATTATTGATAAAGAGGAGACATTCATACTATTGCACATATAAGCACGATTTTCACCTGAAATTTTGGTGCTAATGCATTATTACACTGCTGGAGAATTTGTGGAGATGTTCCTGCGAAAAATGCGAATCATTCATTCCTGATCATGGCTAAAGACAGAGTTCTCTTGGACTAGTCCATTAGAAGACCATAGAATCCCATGCAGACCATTTAGAAAGATTCCCTTCATGTCTATAGCTAAACAAGAACCATTCATTGCAAACAAGAGTTAGGCACGAATTGTTCTTGGAAAAAGACTCCCAATACTCTTCGGATGAAATGCTGGCCATTTTTGGAGGTCCTGATGCACTGTTGACAAATGACCGAGATACGCCGTAAAAAGAGCTAAAGGTATAAAATACGTTCCGAAGAGCTGCCTGCCACGAATTCCTCCTGGAATCATCCGACAAATTCTATGCGGAACCACTGCTGGGTTTTTAGCATAAGTCAATTTGTGAAAATAGCTTAATTAAGGCCAAATCACTGCAAGATCTGACATCCCTCTCGAAGCAATCTCTAAATGCTATTCGGATGCACTCCCGGTCATTGAACAGCGCTCCCTTTTTAACAATTGATAAACACGAGACAGTCCTTCTAGTGCACAGATAAACAGGAATTTCACATGCAATTGCCCTTCAAATGCCATTATTTCACGGTTTCAGATTGTGGGGAGGTATTTCGGTGAAAAATGCCAATCACTCCTGATCACGGCTAAAGACAGGATTTCTTGGAAGAGTCCTCAGAAGACCATAGAAACCCATGCAGACCATTTAGAAAGATTCCCTTCCTGTCTATAGCTAAACAAGAACCATTCATTGAAAACAAGAGTTAGGCACGAATTGTTCTTGGAAAAAGACTTTCAATACTCTTCGGACGAAATGCTGGCCATTTTTGGAGGTCCTGATGCACTGCTAACAAACGACCGAGATACGCCGTAAAAAGAGCTAAAGGTATAAAATTCGTTCCGAAGGACTGCCTGCCACGAATGCCTCCTGGAATCATCCGACAAATGCTATGCGGATCCACTGCTGCGTTTTTTGGAAGAGAGCCATTTGTTAGAACAGCTAAACCTGAGTCATGATGCCCAAATCACTGCACGAAATGACATTCCCACGAGTCCAAACTCTACATGCTATTCGGAGGCACTGGTAGCCATTTGCCAGCGCTCCCCTAGTGATTATTGATAAAGAGGAGACATTCATTCTATTGCACATATAAGAACGATTTTCACCTGAAATTGGCGTTCTAATGCATTATTACACTGCTGGAGAATTGGTGGAGATGTTCCTGCGAAAAATGCGAATCATTCATTCCTGATCATGGCTAAAGACAGAGTTCTCTTGGACTAGTCCATTAGAAGACCATAGAATCCCATGCAGACCATTTAGAAAGATTCCCTTCATGTCTATAGCTAAACAAGAACCATTCATTGCAAACAAGAGTTAGGCACGAATTGTTCTTGGAAAAAGACTCCCAATACTCTTCGGATGAAATGCTGGCCATTTTTGGAGGTCCTGATGCACTGCTGACAAATGACCGAGATACGCCGTAAAAAGAGCTAAAGGTATAAAATACGTTCAGAAGAACTGTCTGCCACGAATTCCTCCTGGAATCATCCGACAGATGCTAGGCGGATCCACTGCTGGGTTTTTAGCATAAGTCAAGTTGTGAAAATAGCTTAATTAAGGCCAAATCACTGCAAGATCTGACATCCCTCTCGAAGCAATCTCTAAATGCTATTCGGATGCACTCCCGGTCATTGGACAGCGCTCCCTTTGTGACAATAGATAAACACGAGACAGTCCTTCTAGTGCACAGATAAACAGGAATTTCACAGGCAATTGCCCTTCAAATGCCATTATTTCACGGTTTGAGATTGTGGGGAGGTATTTCGGTGAAAAATGCCAATCACTCCTGATCACGGCTAAAGACAGGACTTCTTGGAAGAGTCCTCAGAAGACCATAGAATCCCATGCAGACCATTTAGAAAGATTCCCTTCATGTCTATAGCTAAAGAAGAACCATTCATTGCAAACAAGAGTTAGGCACGAATTGTTCTTGGAAAAAGACTCCCAATACTCTTCGGAAGAAATGCTGGCCATTTTTGGAGGTCCTGATGCACTGTTGACAAATGACCGAGATACGCCGTAAAAAGAGCTAAAGGTATAAAATACGTTCCGAAGAACTGCCTGCCACGAATTCCTCCTGGAATCATCCGACAAATGCTATGCGGAACCACTGCTGGGTTTTTAGCATAAGTCAATTTGTGAAAATAGCTTAATTAAGGCCAAATCACTGCAAGATCTGACATCCCTCTCGAAGCAATCTCTAAATGCTATTCGGATGCACTCCCGGTCATTGAACAGCGCTCCCTTTGTGACAATTGATAAACACGAGACAGTCCTTCTAGTGCACAGATAAACAGGAATTTCACATGCAATTGCCCTTCAAATGCCATTATTTCACGGTTTCAGATTGTGGGGAGGTATTTCGGTGAAAAATGCCAATCACTCCTGATCACGGCTAAAGACAGGATTTCTTGGAAGAGTCCTCAGAAGACCATAGAATCCCATGCAGACCATTTAGAAAGATTCCCTTCATGTCTATAGCTAAACAAGAACCATTCATTGCAAACAAGAGTTAGGCACGAATTGTTCTTGGAAAAAGACTCCCAATACTCTTCGGACGAAATGCTGGCCATTTTTGGAGGTCCTGATGCACTGTTGACAAATGACCGAGATACGCCGTGAAAAGAACTAAACGTATAAAATTCGTTCCGAAGGACTGCCTGCCACGAATGCCTCCTGGAATCATCCGACAAATGCTATGCGGAACAACTGCTGCGTTTTTGGAAGAGAGCCATTTGTTAGAACAGCTAAACCTGAGTCATGATGCCCAAATCACTGCACGTAATGACATTCCCACGAATCCAAACTCTACATGCTATTCGGAGGCAGTGGTAGCCATTTGCCAGCGCTCCCCTTGTGATTATTGATAAAGAGGAGACATTCATACTATTGCACATATAAGCACGAGTTTCACCTGAAATTTTGGTGCTAATGCATTATTACACTGCTGGAGAATTTGTGGAGATGTTCCTGCGAAAAATGCGAATCATTCATTCCTGATCATGGCTAAAGACAGAGTTCTCTTGGACTAGTCCATTAGAAGACCATAGAATCCCATGCAGACCATTTAGAAAGATTCCCTTCATGTCTATAGCTAAACAAGAACCATTCACTGCAAACAAGAGTTAGGCACGAATTTTTCTTGGAAAAAGACTTTCAATACTCTTCGGATGAAATGCTTGCCATTTTGGAGGTCCTGATGAGTTGCTGACAAAAGACCGATATACGCCGTACAAAGAGCTAAAGGTATAAAATTCGTTCCGAAGGACTGCCTGCCACGAATGCCTCCTGGAATCATCCGACAAATGCTATGCGGATCCACTGCTGCGTTTTTGGAAGAGAGCCATTTGTTAGAACAGCTAAACCTGAGTCATGATGCCCAAATCACTGCACGAAATGACATTCCCACGAGTCGAAACTCTACATGCTATTCGGAGGCACTGGTAGCCATTTGCCAGCGCTCCCCTAGTGATTATTGATAAAGAGGAGACATTCATTCTATTGCACATATAAGAACGATTTTCACCTGAAATTGTCGTTCTAATGCATTATTACACTGCTGGACAATTTGTGGAGATGTTCCTGCGAAAAATGCGAATCATTCATTCCTGATCATGGCTAAAGACAGAGTTCTCTTGGACTAGTCCATTAGAAGACCATAGAATCCCATGCAGACCATTTAGAAAGATTCCCTTCATGTCTATAGCTAAACAAGAACCATTCATTGCAAACAAGAGTTAGGCACGAATTGTTCTTGGAAAAAGACTCCCAATACTCTTCGGATGAAATGCTGGCCATTTTGGAGGTCCTGATGAATTGCTGACAAAAGACCGACATACGCCGTACAAAGAGCTAAAGGTATAGAATTCGTTCCGAAGGACTGCCTGCCACGAATGCCTCCTGGAATCATCCGACAAATGCTATGCGGAACAACTGCTGCGTTTTTGGAAGAGAGCCATTTGTTAGAACAGCTAAACCTGAGTCACGATGCCCAAATCACTGCACGAAATGACATTCCAACGAATCCAAACTCTACATGCTATTCGGAGGCAGTGGTAGCCATTTGCCAGCGCTCCCCTTGTGATTATTGATAAAGAGGAGACATTCATACTATTGCACATATAAGCACGATTTTCACCTGAAATTTTGGTGCTAATGCATTATTACACTGCTGAAGAATTTGTGGAAATGTTCCTGCGAAAAATGCGAAACATTCATTCCTGATCATGGCTAAAGACAGAGTTCTCTTGGACTAGTCTATTAGAAGACCATAGAATCCCATGCAGACCATTTAGAAAGATTCCCTTCATGTCTATAGCTAAACAAGAAGCATTCATTGCAAACAAGAGTTAGGCACGAATTGTTCTTGGAAAAAGACTCCCAATACTCTTCGGACGAAATGCTGGCCATTTTTGGAGGTCCTGATGCACTGTTGACAAATGACCGAGATACGCCGTGAAAAGAATTAAAGGTATAAAATTCGTTCCGAAGGACTGCCTGCCACGAATGCCTCCTGGAATCATCCGACAAATGTTATGCGGAACAACTGCTGCGTTTTTGGAAGAGAGCCATTTGTTAGAACAGCTAAACCTGAGTCATGATGCCCAAATCACTGCACGAAATGACATTCCCACGAATCCAAACTCTACATGCTATTCGGAGGCAGTGGTAGCCATTTGCCAGCGCTCCCCTTGTGATTATTGATAAAGAGGAGACATTCATACTATTGCACATATAAGCACGATTTTCACCTGAAATTTTGGTGCTAATGCATTATTACACTGCTGGAGAATTTGTGGAGATGTTCCAGCGAAAAATGCGAATCATTCATTCCTGATCATGGCTAAAGACAGAGTTCTCTTGGACTAGTCCATTAGAAGACCATAGAATCCCATGCAGACCATTTAGAAAGATTCCCTTCATGTCTATAGCTAAACAAGAACCATTCATTGCAAACAAGAGTTAGGCACGAATTGTTCTTGGAAAAAGACTCCCAATACTCTTCGGATGAAATGCTGGCCATTTTTGGAGGTCCTGATGCACTGCTGACAAATGACCGAGATACGCCGTAAAAAGAGCTAAAGGTATAAAATACGTTCCGAAGAACTCTCTGCCACGAATTCCTCCTGGAATCATCCGACAGATGCTAGGCGGATCCACTGCTGGGTTTTTAGCATAAGTCAAGTTGTGAAAATAGCTTAATTAAGGCCAAATCACTGCAAGATCTGACATCCCTCTCGAAGCAATCTCTAAATGCTATTCGGATGCACTCCCGGTCATTGGACAGCGCTCCCTTTGTGACAATAGATAAACACGAGACAGTCCTTCTAGTGCACAGATAAACAGGAATTTCACAGGCAATTGCCCTTCAAATGCCATTATTTCACGGTTTAAGATTGTGGGGAGGTATTTCGGTGAAAAATGCCAATCACTCCTGATCACGGCTAAAGACAGGACTTCTTGGAAGAGTCCTCAGAAGACCATAGAATCCCATGCAGACCATTTAGAAAGATTCCCTTCCTGTCTATAGCTAAACAAGAACCATTCATTGCAAACAAGAGTTAGGCACGAATTTTTCTTGGAAAAAGACTCCCAATACTCTTCGGATGAAATGCTGGCCATTTTGGAGGTCCTGATGAATTGCTGACAAAAGACCGACATACGCCGTACAAAGAGCTAAAGGTATAGAAAACGTTCCGAAGGACTGCCTGCCACGAATGCCTCCTGGAATAATCCGACAAATGCTATGCGGATCCACTGCTGCGTTTTTGGAAGAGAGCCATTTGTTAGAACAGCTAAACCTGAGTCATGATGCCAAAATCACTGCACGAAATGACATTCCCACGAGTCCAAACTCTACATGCTATTCGGAGGCACTGGTAGCCATTTGCCAGCGCTCCCCTTGTGATTATTGATAAAGAGGAGACATTCATTCTATTGCACATATAAGAACGATTTTCACCTGAAATTGTCGTTCTAATGCATTATTACACTGCTGGACAATTTGTGGAGATGTTCCTGCGAAAACTGCGAATCATTCATTCCTGATCATGGCTAAAGACAGAGTTCTCTTGGACTAGTCCATTAGAAGACCATAGAATCCCATGCAGACCATTTAGAAAGATTCCCTTCATGTCTATAGCTAAACAAGAACCATTCATTGCAAACAAGAGTTAGGCACGAATTGTTCTTGGAAAAAGACTCCCAATACTCTTCGGACGAAATGCTGGCCATTTTTGGAGGTCCTGATGCACTGCTGACAAATGACCGAGAGACGCCGTAAAAAGAGCTAAAGGTATATAATTCGTTCCGAAGGACTGCCTGCCACGAATGCCTCCTGGAACCATCCGACAAATGCTATGCGGATCCACTGCTGCGTTTTTAGCATAAGTCATTTTGTGAAAATAGCTTAATTAAGGCCAAATCACTGCAAGATCTGACATCCCTCTCGAAGCAATCTCTAAATGCTATTCGGATGCACTCCCGGTCATTGAACAGCGCTCCCTTTTTAACAATTGATAAACACGAGACAGTCCTTCTAGTGCACAGATAAACAGGAATTTCACATGCAATTGCCCTTCAAATGCCATTATTTCACGGTTCAGATTGTGGGGAGGTATTTCGGTGAAAAATGCCAATCACTCCTGATCACGGCTAAAGAGAGGATTTCTTGGAAGAGTCCTCAGAAGACCATAGAATCCCATGCAGACCATTTAGAAAGATTCCCTTCCTGTCTATAGCTAAACAAGAACCATTCATTGCAAACAGAGTTAGGCACGAATTGTTCTTGGAAAAAGACTTTCAATACTCTTCGGACGAAATGCTGGCCATTTTTGGAGGTCCTGATGCACTGCTAACAAACGACCGAGATACGCCGTAAAAAGAGCTAAAGGTATAAAATTCGTTCCGAAGGACTGCCTGCCACGAATGCCTCCTGGAATCATCCGACAAATGCTATGCGGATCCACTGCTGCGTTTTTTGGAAGAGAGCCATTTGTTAGAACAGCTAAACCTGAGTCATGATGCCCAAATCACTGCACGAAATGACATTCCCACGAGTCCAAACTCTACATGCTATTCGGAGGCACTGGTAGCCATTTGCCAGCGCTCCCCTAGTGATTATTGATAAAGAGGAGACATTCATTCTATTGCACATATAAGAACGATTTTCACCTGAAATTGGCGTTCTAATGCATTATTACACTGCTGGAGAATTGGTGGAGATGTTCCTGCGAAAAATGCGAATCATTCATTCCTGATCATGGCTAAAGACAGAGTTCTCTTGGACTAGTCCATTAGAAGACCATAGAATCCCATGCAGACCATTTAGAAAGATTCCCTTCATGTCTATAGCTAAACAAGAACCATTCATTGCAAAACAAGAGTTAGGCACGAATTGTTCTTGGAAAAAGACTCCCAATACTCTTCGGATGAAATGCTGGCCATTTTTGGAGGTCCTGATGCACTGCTGACAAATGACCGAGATACGCCGTAAAAAGAGCTAAAGGTATAAAATACGTTCAGAAGAACTGTCTGCCACGAATTCCTCCTGGAATCATCCGACAGATGCTAGGCGGATCCACTGCTGGGTTTTTAGCATAAGTCAAGTTGTGAAAATAGCTTAATTAAGGCCAAATCACTGCAAGATCTGACATCCCTCTCGAAGCAATCTCTAAATGCTATTCGGATGCACTCCCGGTCATTGGACAGCGCTCCCTTTGTGACAATAGATAAACACGAGACAGTCCTTCTAGTGCACAGATAAACAGGAATTTCACAGGCAATTGCCCTTCAAATGCCATTATTTCACGGTTTGAGATTGTGGGGAGGTATTTCGGTGAAAAATGCCAATCACTCCTGATCACGGCTAAAGACAGGACTTCTTGGAAGAGTCCTCAGAAGACCATAGAATCCCATGCAGACCATTTAGAAAGATTCCCTTCATGTCTATAGCTAAAGAAGAACCATTCATTGCAAACAAGAGTTAGGCACGAATTGTTCTTGGAAAAAGACTCCCAATACTCTTCGAAAGAAATGCTGGCCATTTTTGGAGGTCCTGATGCACTGTTGACAAATGACCGAGATACGCCGTAAAAAGAGCTAAAGGTATAAAATACGTTCCGAAGAACTGCCTGCCACGAATTCCTCCTGGAATCATAAGACAAATGCTATGCGGAACCACTGCTGGGTTTTTAGCATAAGTCAATTTGTGAAAATAGCTTAATTAAGGCCAAATCACTGCAAGATCTGACATCCCTCTCGAAGCAATCTCTAAATGCTATTCGGATGCACTCCCGGTCATTGAACAGCGCTCCCTTTGTGACAATTGATAAACACGAGACAGTCCTTCTAGTGCACAGATAAACAGGAATTTCACATGCAATTGCCCTTCAAATGCCATTATTTCACGGTTTCAGATTGTGGGGAGGTATTTCGGTGAAAAATGCCAATCACTCCTGATCACGGCTAAAGAGAGGATTTCTTGGAAGAGTCCTCAGAAGACCATAGAATCCCATGCAGACCATTTAGAAAGATTCCCTTCCTGTCTATAGCTAAACAAGAACCATTCATTGCAAACAAGAGTTAGGCACGAATTGTTCTTGGAAAAAGACTCCCAATACTCTTCGGACGAAATGCTGGCCATTTTTGGAGGTCCTGATGCACTGTTGACAAATGACCGAGATACGCCGTGAAAAGAACTAAACGTATAAAATCGTTCCGAAGGACTGCCTGCCACGAATGCCTCCTGGAATCATCCGACAAATGCTATGCGGAACAACTGCTGCGTTTTTGGAAGAGAGCCATTTGTTAGAACAGCTAAACCTGAGTCATGATGCCCAAATCACTGCACGTAATGACATTCCCACGAATCCAAACTCTACATGCTATTCGGAGGCAGTGGTAGCCATTTGCCAGCGCTCCCCTTGTGATTATTGATAAAGAGGAGACATTCATACTATTGCACATATAAGCACGAGTTTCACCTGAAATTTTGGTGCTAATGCATTATTACACTGCTGGAGAATTTGTGGAGATGTTCCTGCGAAAAATGCGAATCATTCATTCCTGATCATGGCTAAAGACAGAGTTCTCTTGGACTAGTCCATTAGAAGACCATAGAATCCCATGCAGACCATTTAGAAAGATTCCCTTCATGTCTATAGCTAAACAAGAACCATTCATTGCAAACAAGAGTTAGGCACGAATTTTTCTTGGAAAAAGACTTTCAATACTCTTCGGATGAAATGCTTGCCATTTTGGAGGTCCTGATGAGTTGCTGACAAAAGACCGATATACGCAGTACAAAGAGCTAAAGGTATAAAATTCGTTCCGAAGGACTGCCTGCCACGAATGCCTCCTGGAATCATCCGACAAATGCTATGCGGATCCACTGCTGCGTTTTTGGAAGAGAGCCATTTGTTAGAACAGCTAAACCTGAGTCATGATGCCCAAATCACTGCACGAAATGACATTCCCACGAGTCCAAACTCTACATGCTATTCGGAGGCACTGGTAGCCATTTGCCAGCGCTCCCCTAGTGATTATTGATAAAGAGGAGACATTCATTCTATTGCACATATAAGAACGATTTTCACCTGAAATTGTCGTTCTAATGCATTATTACACTGCTGGACAATTTGTGGAGATGTTCCTGCGAAAAATGCGAATCATTCATTCCTGATCATGGCTAAAGACAGAGTTCTCTTGGACTAGTCCATTAGAAGACCATAGAATCCCATGCAGACCATTTAGAAAGATTCCCTTCATGTTTATAGCTAAACATGAACCATTCATTGCAAACAAGAGTTAGGCACGAATTATTCTTGGATAAAGACTCCCAATATTCTTCGGATGAAATGCTGGCCATTTTGGAGGTCCTGATGAATTGCTGACAAAAGACCGACATACGCCGTACAAAGAGCTAAAGGTATAGAATTCGTTCCGAAGGACTGCCTGCCACGAATGCCTCCTGGAATCATCCGACAAATGCTATGCGGAACAACTGCTGCGTTTTTGGAAGAGAGCCATTTGTTAGAACAGCTAAACCTGAGTCACGATGCCCAAATCACTGCACGAAATGACATTCCCACGAATCCAAACTCTACATGCTATTCGGAGGCAGTGGTAGCCATTTGCCAGCGCTCCCCTTGTGATTATTGATAAAGAGGAGACATTCATACTATTGCACATATAAGCACGATTTTCACCTGAAATTTTGGTGCTAATGCATTATTACACTGCTGAAGAATTTGTGGAAATGTTCCTGCGAAAAATGCGAAACATTCATTCCTGATCATGGCTAAAGACAGAGTTCTCTTGGACTAGTCTATTAGAAGACCATAGAATCCCATGCAGACCATTTAGAAAGATTCCCTTCATGTCTATAGCTAAACAAGAAGCATTCATTGCAAACAAGAGTTAGGCACGAATTGTTCTTGGAAAAAGACTCCCAATACTCTTCGGACGAAATGCTGGCCATTTTTGGAGGTCCTGATGCACTGTTGACAAATGACCGAGATACGCCGTGAAAAGAATTAAAGGTATAAAATTCGTTCCGAAGGACTGCCTGCCACGAATGCCTCCTGGAATCATCCGACAAATGTTATGCGGAACAACTGCTGCGTTTTTGGAAGAGAGCCATTTGTTAGAACAGCTAAACCTGAGTCATGATGCCCAAATCACTGCACGAAATGACATTCCCACGAATCCAAACTCTACATGCTATTCGGAGGCAGTGGTAGCCATTTGCCAGCGCTCCCCTTGTGATTATTGATAAAGAGGAGACATTCATACTATTGCACATATAAGCACGATTTTCACCTGAAATTTTGGTGCTAATGCATTATTACACTGCTGGAGAATTTGTGGAGATGTTCCAGCGAAAAATGCGAATCATTCATTCCTGATCATGGCTAAAGACAGAGTTCTCTTGGACTAGTCCATTAGAAGACCATAGAATCCCATGCAGACCATTTAGAAAGATTCCCTTCATGTCTATAGCTAAACAAGAACAATTCATTGCAAACAGAGTTAGGCACGAATTGTTCTTGGAAAAAGACTCCCAATACTCTTCGGATGAAATGCTGGCCATTTTTGGAGGTCCTGATGCACTGCTGACAAATGACCGAGATACGCCGTAAAAAGAGCTAAAGGTATAAAATACGTTCCGAAGAACTCTCTGCCACGAATTCCTCCTGGAATCATCCGACAGATGCTAGGCGGATCCACTGCTGGGTTTTTAGCATAAGTCAAGTTGTGAAAATAGCTTAATTAAGGCCAAATCACTGCAAGATCTGACATCCCTCTCGAAGCAATCTCTAAATGCTATTCGGATGCACTCCCGGTCATTGGACAAGCGCTCCCTTTTTGACAATTGATAAACACGAGACAGTCCTTCTAGTGCACAGATAAGCAGGAATTTCACAGGCAATTGCCCTTCAAATGCCATTATTTCACGGTTTGAGATTGTGGGGAGCTTTTTCGGTGAAAACTGCCAATCATTCCTGATCATGGCTAAAGACAGGATTTCTTCGAAGAGTCCGTCAGAAGACCATAGAATCCGATGCAGACCATTTAGAAAGATTCCCTTCATGTTTATAGCTAAACAAGAACCATTCATTGCAAACAAGAGTTAGGCACGAATTGTTCTTGGAAAAAGACTCCCAATACTCTTCGGACGAAATGCTGGCCATTTTTGGAGGTCCTGAGCACTGTTGACAAATGACCGAGATACGCCGTGAAAAGAACTAAACGTATAAAATTCGTTCCGAAGGACTGCCTGCCACGAATGCCTCCTGGAATCATCCGACAAATGCTATGCGGAACAACTGCTGCGTTTTTGGAAGAGAGCCATTTGTTAGAACAGCTAAACCTGAGTCACGATGCCCAAATCACTGCACGAAATGACATTCCCACGAATCCAAACTCTACATGCTATTCGGAGGCAGTGGTAGCCATTTGCCAGCGCTCCCCTTGTGATTATTGATAAAGAGGAGACATTCATACTATTGCACATATAAGCACGATTTTCACCTGAAATTTTGGTGCTAATGCATTATTACACTGCTGAAGAATTTGTGGAAATGTTCCTGCGAAAAATGCGAAACATTCATTCCTGATCATGGCTAAAGACAGAGTTCTCTTGGACTAGTCTATTAGAAGACCATAGAATCCCATGCAGACCATTTAGAAAGATTCCCTTCATGTCTATAGCTAAACAAGAAGCATTCATTGCAAACAAGAGTTAGGCACGAATTGTTCTTGGAAAAAGACTCCCAATACTCTTCGGACGAAATGCTGGCCATTTTTGGAGGTCCTGATGCACTGTTGACAAATGACCGAGATACGCCGTGAAAAGAATTAAAGGTATAAAATTCGTTCCGAAGGACTGCCTGCCACGAATGCCTCCTGGAATCATCCGACAAATGTTATGCGGAACAACTGCTGCGTTTTTGGAAGAGAGCCATTTGTTAGAACAGCTAAACCTGAGTCATGATGCCCAAATCACTGCACGAAATGACATTCCCACGAATCCAAACTCTACATGCTATTCGGAGGCAGTGGTAGCCATTTGCCAGCGCTCCCCTTGTGATTATTGATAAAGAGGAGACATTCATACTATTGCACATATAAGCACGATTTTCACCTGAAATTTTGGTGCTAATGCATTATTACACTGCTGGAGAATTTGTGGAGATGTTCCAGCGAAAAATGCGAATCATTCATTCCTGATCATGGCTAAAGACAGAGTTCTCTTGGACTAGTCCATTAGAAGACCATAGAATCCCATGCAGACCATTTAGAAAGATTCCCTTCATGTCTATAGCTAAACAAGAACCATTCATTGCAAACAAGAGTTAGGCACGAATTGTTCTTGGAAAAAGACTCCCAATACTCTTCGGATGAAATGCTGGCCATTTTTGGAGGTCCTGATGCACTGCTGACAAATGACCGAGATACGCCCGTAAAAAGAGCTAAAGGTATAAAATACGTTCCGAAGAACTCTCTGCCACGAATTCCTCCTGGAATCATCCGACAGATGCTAGGCGGATCCACTGCTGGGTTTTTAGCATAAGTCAAGTTGTGAAAATAGCTTAATTAAGGCCAAATCACTGCAAGATCTGACATCCCTCTCGAAGCAATCTCTAAATGCTATTCGGATGCACTCCCGGTCATTGGACAGCGCTCCCTTTGTGACAATAGATAAACACGAGACAGTCCTTCTAGTGCACAGATAAACAGGAATTTCACAGGCAATTGCCCTTCAAATGCCATTATTTCACGGTTTCAGATTGTGGGGAGGTATTTCGGTGAAAAATGCCAATCACTCCTGATCACGGCTAAAGACAGGACTTCTTGGAAGAGTCCTCAGAAGACCATAGAATCCCATGCAGACCATTTAGAAAGATTCCCTTCCTGTCTATAGCTAAACAAGAACCATTCATTGCAAACAAGAGTTAGGCACGAATTTTTCTTGGAAAAAGACTCCCAATACTCTTCGGATGAAATGCTGGCCATTTTGGAGGTCCTGATGAATTGCTGACAAAAGACCGACATACGCCGTACAAAGAGCTAAAGGTATAGAAAACGTTCCGAAGGACTGCCTGCCACGAATGCCTCCTGGAATAATCCGACAAATGCTATGCGGATCCACTGCTGCGTTTTTGGAAGAGAGCCATTTGTTAGAACAGCTAAACCTGAGTCATGATGCCAAAATCACTGCACGAAATGACATTCCCACGAGTCCAAACTCTACATGCTATTCGGAGGCACTGGTAGCCATTTGCCAGCGCTCCCCTTGTGATTATTGATAAAGAGGAGACATTCATTCTATTGCACATATAAGAACGATTTTCACCTGAAATTGTCGTTCTAATGCATTATTACACTGCTGGACAATTTGTGGAGATGTTCCTGCGAAAACTGCGAATCATTCATTCCTGATCATGGCTAAAGACAGAGTTCTCTTGGACTAGTCCATTAGAAGACCATAGAATCCCATGCAGACCATTTAGAAAGATTCCCTTCATGTCTATAGCTAAACAAGAACCATTCATTGCAAACAAGAGTTAGGC
>JALNIE010000040.1:232405-251495 GCA_026122505.1 Aldabrachelys gigantea | reverse complement strand
TTAGATATAGACAGGAAGGGAATCTTTCTAAATGGTCTGCATGGGATTCTATGGTCTTCTGAGGACTCTTCCAAGAAATCCTGTCTTTAGCCGTGATCAGGAGTGATTGGCATTTTTCACCGAAATACCTCCCCACAATCTGAAACCGTGAAATAATGGCATTTGAAGGGCAATTGCATGTGAAATTCCTGTTTATCTGTGCACTAGAAGGACTGTCTCGTGTTTATCAATTGTTAAAAAGGGAGCGCTGTTCAATGACCGGGAGTGCATCCGAATAGCATTTAGAGATTGCTTCGAGAGGGATGTCAGATCTTGCAGTGATTTGGCCTTAATTAAGCTATTTTCACAACTTGACTTATGCTAAAAACCCAGCAGTGGATCCGCCTAGCATCTGTCGGATGATTCCAGGAGGAATTCGTGGCAGACAGTTCTTCGGAACGTATTTTATACCTTTAGCTCTTTTTACGGCGTATCTCGGTCATTTGTCAGCAGTGCATCAGGACCTCCAAAAATGGCCAGCATTTCATCCGAAGAGTATTGGGAGTCTTTTTCCAAGAACAATTCGTGCCTAACTCTTGTTTGCAATGAATGGTTCTTGTTTAGCTATAGACATGAAGGGAATCTTTCTAAATGGTCTGCATGGGATTCTATGGTCTTCTAATGGACTAGTCCAAGAGAACTCTGTCTTTAGCCATGATCAGGAATGAATGATTCGCATTTTTCGCAGGAACATCTCCACCAATTCTCCAGCAGTGTAATAATGCATTAGAACGCCAATTTCAGGTGAAAATCGTTCTTATATGTGCAATAGAATGAATGTCTCCTCTTTATCAATAATCACTAGGGGAGCGCTGGCAAATGGCTACCACTGCCTCCGAATAGCATGTAGAGTTTGGACTCGTGGGAATGTCATTTCGTGCAGTGATTTGGGCATCATGACTCAGGTTTAGCTGTTCTAACAAATGGCTCTCTTCCAAAAAACGCAGCAGTGGATCCGCATAGCATTTGTCGGATGATTGCAGGAGGCATTCGTGGCAGGCAGTCCTTCGGAACGAATTTTATACCTTTAGCTCTTTTTACGGCGTATCTCGGTCGTTTGTTAGCAGTGCATCAGGACCTCCAAAAATGGCCAGCATTTCATCCGAAGAGTATTGAAAGTCTTTTTCGAAGAACAATTCGTGCCTAACTCTTGTTTGCAATGAATGGTTCTTGTTTAGATATAGACAGGAAGGGAATCTTTCTAAATGGTCTGCATGGGATTCTATGGTCTTCTGAGGACTCTTCCAAGAAATCCTGTCTTTAGCCGTGATCAGGAGTGATTGGCATTTTTCACCGAAATACCTCCCCACAATCTGAAACCGTGAAATAATGGCATTTGAAGGGCAATTGCATGTGAAATTCCTGTTTATCTGTGCACTAGAAGGACTGTCTCGTGTTTATCAATTGTTAAAAAGGGAGCGCTGTTCAATGACCGGGAGTGCATCCGAATAGCATTTAGAGATTGCTTCGAGAGGGATGTCAGATCTTGCAGTGATTTGGCCTTAATTAAGCTATTTTCACAAATTGACTTATGCTAAAAACCCAGCAGTGGTTCCGCATAGCATTTGTCGGATGATTCCAGGAGGAATTCGTGGCAGGCAGTTCTTCGGAACGTATTTTATACCTTTAGCTCTTTTTACGGCGTATCTCGGTCATTTGTCAACAGTGCATCAGGACCTCCAAAAATGGCCAGCATTTCATCCGAAGAGTATTGGGAGTCTTTTTCCAAGAACAATTCGTGCCTAACTCTTGTTTGCAATGAATGGTTCTTGTTTAGCTATAGACATGAAGGGAATCTTTCTAAATGGTCTGCATGGGATTCTATGGTCTTCTAATAGACTAGTCCAAGAGAACTCTGTCTTTAGCCATGATCAGGAATGAATGATTCGCATTTTTCGCAGGAACATCTCCACAAATTCTCCAGCAGTGTAATAATGCATTAGCACCAAAATTTCAGGTGAAAATCGTGCTTATATGTGCAATAGTATGAATGTCTCCTCTTTATCAATAATCACAAGGGGAGCGCTGGCAAATGGCTACCACTGCCTCCGAATAGCATGTAGAGTTTGGATTCCTGGGAATGTCATTTCGTGCAGTGATTTGGGCATCGTGACTCAGGTTTAGCTGTTCTAAAAAATGGCTCTCTTGCAAAAACGCAGCAGTTGTTCAGCATAGCATTTGTCGGATGACTCCAGGAGGCATTCGTGGCAGGCAGTCCTTCGGAACGAATTATATACCTTTAGCTCTTTTCACGGCGTATCTCGGTCATTTGTCAGCAACTCATCAGGACCTCCAAAATGGCCAGCATTTCATCCGAAGAGTATTGAAAGTCTTTTTCCAAGAAAAATTCGTGCCTAACTCTTGTTTGCAATGAATGGTTCTTGTTTAGCTATAAACATGAAGGGAATCTTTCTAAATGGTCTGCATGGGATTTTATCGTCTTCTGAGGACTCTTCGAAGAAATCCTGTCTTTAGCCATGATCAGGAATGATTGGCAGTTTTCACCGAAAAAGCTCCCCACAATCTCAAACCGTGAAATAATGGCATTTGAAGGGCAATTGCCTGTGAAATTCCTGCTTATCTGTGCACTAGAAGGACTGTCTCGTGTTTATCAATTGTCAAAAAGGGAGCGCTGTCCAATGACCGGGAGTGCATCCGAATAGCATTTAGAGATTGCTTCGAGAGGGATGTCAGATCTTGCAGTGATTTGGCCTTAATTAAGCTATTTTCACAAATTGACTTATGCTAAAAACCCAGCAGTGGATCCGCCTAGCATCTGTCGGATGATTCCAGGAGGAATTCGTGGCAGACAGTTCTTCGGAACGTATTTTATACCTTTAGCTCTTTTTACGGCGTATCTCAGTCATTTGTCAGCAGTGCATCAGGACCTCCAAAAATGGCCAGCATTTCATCCGAAGAGTATTGGGAGTCTTTTTCCAAGAACAATTCGTGCATAACTCTTGTTTGCAATGAATGGTTCTTGTTTAGCTATAGACATGAAGGGAATCTTTCTAAATGGTCTGCATGGGATTCTATGGTCTTCTAATGGACTAGTCCAAGAGAACTCTGTCTTTAGCCATGATCAGGAATGAATGATTCGCATTTTTCGCAGGAACATCTCCACAAATTCTCCAGCAGTGTAATAATGCATTAGCACCAAAATTTCAGGTGAAAATCGTGCTTATATGTGCAATAGTATGAATGTCTCCTCTTTATCAATAATCACAAGGGGAGCGCTGGCAAATGGCTACCACTGCCTCCGAATAGCATGTAGAGTTTGTATTCGTGGGAATGTCATTTCGTGCAGTGATTTGGGCATCATGACTCAGGTTTAGCTGTTCTAACAAATGGCTCTCTTCCAAAAACGCAGCAGTTGTTCCGCATAACATTTGTCGGATGATTCCAGGAGGCATTCGTGGCAGGTAGTCCTTCGGAACGAATTTTATACGTTTAGTTCTTTTCACGGCGTATCTCGGTCATTTGTCAGCAGTGCATCAGGACCTCCAAAAATGGCCAGCATTTCGTCCGAAGAGTATTGGGAGTCTTTTTCCAAGAACAATTCGTGCCTAACTCTTGTTTGCAATGAATGCTTCTTGTTTAGCTATAGACATTAAGGGAATCTTTCTAAATGGTCTGCATGGGATTCTATGGTCTTCTAATAGACTAGTCCAAGAGAACTCTGTCTTTAGCCATGATCAGGAATGAATGATTCGCATTTTTCGCAGGAACATCTCCACAAATTGTCCAGCAGTGTAATAATGCATTAGAACGACAATTTCAGGTGAAAATCGTTCTTATATGTGCAATAGAATGAATGTCTCCTCTTTTCAATAATCACAAGGGGAGCGCTGGCAAATGGCTACCAGTGCCTCCGAATAGTATGTAGAGTTTGGACTCGTGGGAATGTCATTTCGTGCAGTGATTTGGGCATCATGACTCAGGTTTAGCTGTTCTAACAAATGGCTCTCTTCCAAAAACGCAGCAGTGGATCCGCATAGCATTTGTCGGATGATTCCAGGAGGCATTCGTGGCAGGCAGTCCTTCGGAACGAATTTTATACCTTTCGGTCTTTTTACGGCGTATCTCGGTCGTTTGTCAGCAGTGCATCAGGACCTCCAAAAATGGCCAGCATTTCGTCCGAAGAGTATTGGGAGTCTTTTTCCAAGAAAAATTCGTGCCTAACTCTTGTTTGCAATGAATGGTTCTTGTTTAGCTATAGACATGAAGGGAATCTTTCTAAATGGTCTGCATGGCTTTCTATGGTCTTCTGAGGACTCTTCCAAGAAATCCTGTCTTTAGCCGTGATCAGGAGTGATTGGCATTTTTCACCGAAATACCTCCCCACAATCTCATACCGTGAAATAATGGCATTTGAAGGGCAATTGCATGTGAAATTCCTGTTTATCTGTGCACTAGAAGGACTGTCTCGTGTTTATCAATGGTCAAAAAGGGAGCGCTGTCCAATGACCGGGAGTGCATCCGAATAGCATTTAGAGATTGCTTCGAGAGGGATGTCAGATCTTGCAGTGATTTGGCCTTAATTAAGCTATTTTCACAAAATGACTTATGCTAAAAACGCACCAGTGGATCCGCATAGCATTTGTCGGATGGTTCCAGGAGGCATTCGTGGCAGGCAGTCCTTCGGGACGAATTATATACCTTTAGCTCTTTTTACGGCGTATCTCGGTCATTTGTCAGCAGTGCATCAGGACCTCCAAAAATGGCCAGCATTTCGTCCGAAGAGTATTGGGAGTCTTTTTCCAAGAACAATTCGTGCCTAACTCTTGTTTGCAATGAATGGTTCTTGTTTAGCTATAGACATGAAGGGAATCTTTCTAAATGGTCTGCATGGGATTCTATGGTCTTCTAATGGACTAGTCGAAGAGAACTCTGTCTTTAGTCATGATCAGGAATGAATGATTCGCAATTTTCGCAGGAACATCTCCACAAATTGTCCAGCAGTGTAATAATGCATTAGAACGACAATTTCAGGTGAAAATCGTTCTTATATGTGCAATAGAATGAATGTCTCCTCTTTATCAATAATCACAAGGGGAGCGCTGGCAAATGGCTACCAGTGCCTCCGAATAGCATGTAGAGTTTGGACTCGTGGGAATGTCATTTCGTGCAGTGATTTGGGCATCATGACTCAGGTTTAGCTGTTCTAACAAATGGCTCTCTTCCAAAAACGCAGCAGTGGATCCGCATAGCATTTGTCGGATTATTCCAGGAGGCATTCGTGGCAGGCAGTCCTTCGGAACGAATTCTATACCTTTAGCTCTCTGTACGGCGTATGTCGGTCTTTTGTCAGCAATTCATCAGGACCTCCAAAATGGCCAGCATTTCATCCGAAGAGTATTGGGAGTCTTTTTCCAAGAAAAATTCGTGCCTAACTCTTGTTTGCAATGAATGGTTCTTGTTTAGCTATAAACATGAAGGGAATCTTTCTAAATGGTCTGCATGGGATTCTATGGTCTTCTGAGGACTCTTCCAAGAAGTCCTGTCTTTAGCCGTGATCAGGAGTGATTGGCATTTTTCACCGAAATACCTCCCCACAATCTGAAACCGTGAAATAATGGCATTTGAAGGGCAATTGCATGTGAAATTCCTGTTTATCTGTGCACTAGAAGGACTGTCTCGTGTTTATCTATTGTCACAAAGGGAGCGCTGTCCAATGACCGGGAGTGCATCCGAATAGCATTTAGAGATTGCTTCGAGAGGGATGTCAGATCTTGCAGTGATTTGGCCTTAATTAAGCTATTTTCACAACTTGACTTATGCTAAAAACCCAGCAGTGGATCCGCCTAGCATCTGTCGGATGATTCCAGGAGGAATTCGTGGCAGACAGTTCTTCAGAACGTATTTTATACCTTTAGCTCTTTTTACGGCGTATCTCGGTCATTTGTCAACAGTGCATCAGGACCTCCAAAAATGGCCAGCATTTCATCCGAAGAGTATTGGGAGTCTTTTTCCAAGAACAATTCGTGCCTAACTCTTGTTTGCAATGAATGGTTCTTGTTTAGCTATAGACATGAAGGGAATCTTTCTAAATGGTCTGCATGGGATTCTATGGTCTTCTAATAGACTAGTCCAAGAGAACTCTGTCTTTAGCCATTATCAGGAATGAATGATTCGCATTTTTCGCAGGAACATCTCCACAAATTCTCCAGCAGTGTAATAATGCATTAGCACCAAAATTTCAGGTGAAAATCGTGCTTATATGTGCAATAGTATGAATGTCTCCTCTTTATCAATAATCACAAGGGGAGCGCTGGCAAATGGCTACCACTGCCTCCGAATAGCATGTAGAGTTTGGATTCGTGGGAATGTCATTTCGTGCAGTGATTAGGGCATCGTGACTCAGGTTTAGCTGTTCTAAAAAATGGCTCTCTTCCAAAAACGCAGCAGTTGTTCCGCATAGCATTTGTCGGATGATTCCAGGAGGCATTCGTGGCAGGCAGTCCTTCGGAACGAATTATATACCTTTAGCTCTTTTTACGGCGTATCTCGGTCATTTGTCAGCAGTGCATCAGGACCTCCAAAAATGGCCAGCATTTCGTCCGAAGAGTATTGGGAGTCTTTTTCCAAGAACAATTCGTGCCTAACTCTTGTTTGCAATGAATGCTTCTTGTTTAGCTATAGACATGAAGGGAATCTTTCTAAATGGTCTGCATGGGATTCTATGGTCTTCTAATGGACTAGTCCAGGAGAACTCTGTCTTTAGCCATGATCAGGAATGAATGATTCGCAATTTTCGCAGGAACATCTCCACAAATTGTCCAGCAATGTAATAATGCATTAGAACGACAATTTCAGGTGAAAATCGTTCTTATATGTGCAATAGAATGAATGTCTCCTCTTTATCAATAATCACAAGGGGAGCGCTCGCAAATGGCTACCAGTGCCTCCGAATAGCATGTAGAGTTTGGACTCGTGGGAATGTCATTTCGTGCAGTGATTTGGGCATCATGACTCAGGTTTAGCTGTTCTAACAAATGGCTCTCTTGCAAAAACGCAGCAGTGGATCCGCATAGCATTTGTCGGATGATTCCAGGAGGCATTCGTGGCAGGCAGTCCTTCGGAACGAATTTTATACCTTTAGCTCTTTATACGGCGTATGTCGGTCTTTTGTCAGCAACTCATCAGGACCTCCAAAATGGCCAGCATTCCATCCGAGGAGTACTGAAAGTCTTTTTCCAAGAAAAATTCGTGCCTAACTCTTGTTTGCAATGAATGGTTCTTGTTTAGCTATAAACATGAAGGGAATCTTTCTAAATGGTCTGCATGGGATTTTATCGTCTTCTGAGGACTCTTCGAAGAAATCCTGTCTTTAGCCATGATCAGGAATGATTGGCAGTTTTCACCGAAAAAGCTCCCCACAATCTCAAACCGTGAAATAATGGCATTTGAAGCGCAATTGCCTGTGAAATTCCTGCTTATCTGTGCACTAGAAGGACTGTCTCGTGTTTATCAATTGTCAAAAAGGGAGCGCTGTCCAATGACCGGGAGTGCATCCGAATAGCATTTAGAGATTGCTTCGAGAGGGATGTCAGATCTTGCAGTGATTTGGCCTTAATTAAGCTATTTTCACAACTTGACTTATGCTAAAAACCCAGCAGTGGATCCGCCTAGCATCTGTCGGATGATTCCAGGAGGAATTCGTGGCAGACAGTTCTTCGGAACGTATTTTATACCTTTAGCTCTTTTTACGGCGTATCTCGGTCATTTGTCAGCAGTGCATCAGGACCTCCAAAAATGGCCAGCATTTCATCCGAAGAGTATTGGGAGTCTTTTTCCAAGAACAATTCGTGCCTAACTCTTGTTTGCAATGAATGCTTCTTGTTTAGCTATAGACATGAAGGGAATCTTTCTAAATGGTCTGCATGGGATTCTATGGTCTTCTAATGGACTAGTCCAAGAGAACTCTGTCTTTAGCCATGATCAGGAATGAATGATTCGCATTTTTCGCAGGAACATCTCCACCAATTCTCCAGCAGTGTAATAATGCATTAGAACGCCAATTTCAGGTGAAAATCGTTCTTATATGTGCAATAGAATGAATGTCTCCTCTTTATCAATAATCACTAGGGGAGCGCTGGCAAATGGCTACCAGTGCCTCCGAATAGCATGTAGAGTTTGGACTCGTGGGAATGTCATTTCGTGCAGTGATTTGGGCATCATGACTCAGGTTTAGCTGTTCTAACAAATGGCTCTCTTCCAAAAACGCAGCAGTTGTTCCGCATAACATTTGTCGGATGATTCCAGGAGGCATTCGTGGCAGGTAGTCCTTCGGAACGAATTTTATACGTTTAGTTCTTTTCACGGCGTATCTCGGTCATTTGTCAACAGTGCATCAGGACCTCCAAAAATGGCCAGCATTTCGTCCGAAGAGTATTGGGAGTCTTTTTCCAAGAACAATTCGTGCCTAACTCTTGTTTGCAATGAATACTTCTTGTTTAGCTATAGACATGAAGGGAATCTTTCTAAATGGTCTGCATGGGATTCTATGGTCTTCTAATAGACTAGTCCAAGAGAACTCTGTCTTTAGCCATGATCAGGAATGAATGATTCGCATTTTTCGCAGGAACATCTCCACAAATTGTCCAGCAGTGTAATAATGCATTAGAACGCCAATTTCAGGTGAAATCGTTCTTATATGTGCAATAGAATGAATGTCTCCTCTTTATCAATAATCACAAGGGGAGCGCTCGCAAATGGCTACCAGTGCCTCCGAATAGTATGTAGAGTTTGGACTCGTGGGAATGTCATTTCGTGCAGTGATTTGGGCATCATGACTCAGGTTTAGCTGTTCTAACAAATGGCTCTCTTCCAAAAACGCAGCAGTGGATCCGCATAGCATTTGTCGGATGATTGCAGGAGGCATTCGTGGCAGGCAGTCCTTCGGAACGAATTTTATACCTTTCGGTCTTTTTACGGCGTATCTCGGTCGTTTGTCAGCAGTGCATCAGGACCTCCAAAAATGGCCAGCATTTCGTCCGAAGAGTATTGGGAGTCTTTTTCCAAGAAAAATTCGTGCCTAACTCTTGTTTGCAATGAATGGTTCTTGTTTAGCTATAGACATGAAGGGAATCTTTCTAAATGGTCTGCATGGCTTTCTATGGTCTTCTGAGGACTCTTCCAAGAAATCCTGTCTTTAGCCGTGATCAGGAGTGATTGGCATTTTTCACCGAAATACCTCCCCACAATCTCATACCGTGAAATAATGGCATTTGAAGGGCAATTGCATGTGAAATTCCTGTTTATCTGTGCACTAGAAGGACTGTCTCGTGTTTATCAATGGTCAAAAAGGGAGCGCTGTCCAATGACCGGGAGTGCATCCGAAATAGCATTTAGAGATTGCTTCGAGAGGGATGTCAGATCTTGCAGTGATTTGGCCTTAATTAAGCTATTTTCACAAAATGACTTATGCTAAAAACGCAGCAGTGGATCCGCATAGCATTTGTCGGATGGTTCCAGGAGGCATTCGTGGCAGGCAGTCCTTCGGGACGAATTATATACCTTTAGCTCTTTTTACGGCGTATCTCGGTCATTTGTCAGCAGTGCATCAGGACCTCCAAAAATGGCCAGCATTTCGTCCGAAGAGTATTGGGAGTCTTTTTCCAAGAACAATTCGTGCCTAACTCTTGTTTGCAATGAATGGTTCTTGTTTAGCTATAGACATGAAGGGAATCTTTCTAAATGGTCTGCATGGGATTCTATGGTCTTCTAATGGACTAGTCGAAGAGAACTCTGTCTTTAGTCATGATCAGGAATGAATGATTCGCAATTTTCGCAGGAACATCTCCACAAATTGTCCAGCAGTGTAATAATGCATTAGAACGACAATTTCAGGTGAAAATCGTTCTTATATGTGCAATAGAATGAATGTCTCCTCTTTATCAATAATCACAAGGGGAGCGCTGGCAAATGGCTACCAGTGCCTCCGAATAGCATGTAGAGTTTGGACTCGTGGGAATGTCATTTCGTGCAGTGATTTGGGCATCATGACTCAGGTTTAGCTGTTCTAACAAATGGCTCTCGTTCCAAAAACGCAGCAGTGGATCCGCATAGCATTTGTCGGATTATTCCAGGAGGCATTCGTGGCAGGCAGTCCTTCGGAACGAATTCTATACCTTTAGCTCTCTGTACGGCGTATGTCGGTCTTTTGTCAGCAATTCATCAGGACCTCCAAAATGGCCAGCATTTCATCCGAAGAGTATTGGGAGTCTTTTTCCAAGAAAAATTCGTGCCTAACTCTTGTTTGCAATGAATGGTTCTTGTTTAGCTATAAACATGAAGGGAATCTTTCTAAATGGTCTGCATGGGATTCTATGGTCTTCTGAGGACTCTTCCAAGAAGTCCTGTCTTTAGCCGTGATCAGGAGTGATTGGCATTTTTCACCGAAATACCTCCCCACAATCTGAAACCGTGAAATAATGGCATTTGAAGGGCAATTGCATGTGAAATTCCTGTTTATCTGTGCACTAGAAGGACTGTCTCGTGTTTATCTATTGTCACAAAGGGAGCGCTGTCCAATGACCGGGAGTGCATCCGAATAGCATTTAGAGATTGCTTCGAGAGGGATGTCAGATCTTGCAGTGATTTGGCCTTAATTAAGCTATTTTCACAACTTGACTTATGCTAAAAACCCAGCAGTGGATCCGCCTAGCATCTGTCGGATGATTCCAGGAGGAATTCGTGGCAGACAGTTCTTCAGAACGTATTTTATACCTTTAGCTCTTTTTACGGCGTATCCTCGGTCATTTGTCAACAGTGCATCAGGACCTCCAAAAATGGCCAGCATTTCATCCGAAGAGTATTGGGAGTCTTTTTCCAAGAACAATTCGTGCCTAACTCTTGTTTGCAATGAATGGTTCTTGTTTAGCTATAGACATGAAGGGAATCTTTCTAAATGGTCTGCATGGGATTCTATGGTCTTCTAATAGACTAGTCCAAGAGAACTCTGTCTTTAGCCATTATCAGGAATGAATGATTCGCATTTTTCGCAGGAACATCTCCACAAATTCTCCAGCAGTGTAATAATGCATTAGCACCAAAATTTCAGGTGAAAATCGTGCTTATATGCGCAATAGTATGAATGTCTCCTCTTTATCAATAATCACAAGGGGAGCGCTGGCAAATGGCTACCACTGCCTCCGAATAGCATGTAGAGTTTGGATTCGTGGGAATGTCATTTCGTGCAGTGATTAGGGCATCGTGACTCAGGTTTAGCTGTTCTAAAAAATGGCTCTCTTCCAAAAACGCAGCAGTTGTTCCGCATAGCATTTGTCGGATGATTCCAGGAGGCATTCGTGGCAGGCAGTCCTTCGGAACGAATTATATACCTTTAGCTCTTTTTACGGCGTATCTCGGTCATTTGTCAGCAGTGCATCAGGACCTCCAAAAATGGCCAGCATTTCGTCCGAAGAGTATTGGGAGTCTTTTTCCAAGAACAATTCGTGCCTAACTCTTGTTTGCAATGAATGCTTCTTGTTTAGCTATAGACATGAAGGGAATCTTTCTAAATGGTCTGCATGGGATTCTATGGTCTTCTAATGGACTAGTCCAGGAGAACTCTGTCTTTAGCCATGATCAGGAATGAATGATTCGCAATTTTCGCAGGAACATCTCCACAAATTGTCCAGCAATGTAATAATGCATTAGAACGACAATTTCAGGTGAAAATCGTTCTTATATGTGCAATAGAATGAATGTCTCCTCTTTATCAATAATCACAAGGGGAGCGCTGGCAAATGGCTACCAGTGCCTCCGAATAGCATGTAGAGTTTGGACTCGTCGGAATGTCATTTCGTGCAGTGATTTGGGCATCATGACTCAGGTTTAGCTGTTCTAACAAATGGCTCTCTTGCAAAAACGCAGCAGTGGATCCGCATAGCATTTGTCGGATGATTCCAGGAGGCATTCGTGGCAGGCAGTCCTTCGGAACGAATTTTATACCTTTAGCTCTTTATACGGCGTATGTCGGTCTTTTGTCAGCAACTCATCAGGACCTCCAAAATGGCCAGCATTTAATCCGAGGAGTACTGAAAGTCTTTTTCCAAGAAAAATTCGTGCCTAACTCTTGTTTGCAATGAATGGTTCTTGTTTAGCTATAAACATGAAGGGAATCTTTCTAAATGGTCTGCATGGGATTTTATCGTCTTCTGAGGACTCTTCGAAGAAATCCTGTCTTTAGCCATGATCAGGAATGATTGGCAGTTTTCACCGAAAAAGCTCCCCACAATCTCAAACCGTGAAATAATGGCATTTGAAGGGCAATTGCCTGTGAAATTCCTGCTTATCTGTGCACTAGAAGGACTGTCTCGTGTTTATCAATTGTCAAAAAGGGAGCGCTGTCCAATGACCGGGAGTGCATCCGAATAGCATTTAGAGATTGCTTCGAGAGGGATGTCAGATCTTGCAGTGATTTGGCCTTAATTAAGCTATTTTCACAACTTGACTTATGCTAAAAACCCAGCAGTGGATCCGCCTAGCATCTGTCGGATGATTCCAGGAGGAATTCGTGGCAGACAGTTCTTCGGAACGTATTTTATACCTTTAGCTCTTTTTACGGCGTATCTCGGTCATTTGTCAGCAGTGCATCAGGACCTCCAAAAATGGCCAGCATTTCATCCGAAGAGTATTGGGAGTCTTTTTCCAAGAACAATTCGTGCCTAACTCTTGTTTGCAATGAATGCTTCTTGTTTAGCTATAGACATGAAGGGAATCTTTCTAAATGGTCTGCATGGGATTCTATGGTCTTCTAATGGACTAGTCCAAGAGAACTCTGTCTTTAGCCATGATCAGGAATGAATGATTCGCATTTTTCGCAGGAACATCTCCACAAATTCTCCAGCAGTGTAATAATGCATTAGAACGCCAATTTCAGGTGAAAATCGTTCTTATATGTGCAATAGAATGAATGTCTCCTCTTTATCAATAATCACTAGGGGAGCGCTGGCAAATGGCTACCAGTGCCTCCGAATAGCATGTAGAGTTTGGACTCGTGGGAATGTCATTTCGTGCAGTGATTTGGGCATCATGACTCAGGTTTAGCTGTTCTAACAAATGGCTCTCTTCCAAAAACGCAGCAGTTGTTCCGCATAACATTTGTCGGATGATTCCAGGAGGCATTCGTGGCAGGTAGTCCTTCGGAACGAATTTTATACGTTTAGTTCTTTTCACGGCGTATCTCGGTCATTTGTCAACAGTGCATCAGGACCTCCAAAAATGGCCAGCATTTCGTCCGAAGAGTATTGGGAGTCTTTTTCCAAGAACAATTCGTGCCTAACTCTTGTTTGCAATGAATACTTCTTGTTTAGCTATAGACATGAAGGGAATCTTTCTAAATGGTCTGCATGGGATTCTATGGTCTTCTAATAGACTAGTCCAAGAGAACTCTGTCTTTAGCCATGATCAGGAATGAATGATTCGCATTTTTCGCAGGAACATCTCCACAAATTGTCCAGCAGTGTAATAATGCATTAGAACGACAATTTCAGGTGAAAATCGTTCTTATATGTGCAATAGAATGAATGTCTCCTCTTTATCAATAATCACAAGGGGAGCGCTCGCAAATGGCTACCAGTGCCTCCGAATAGTATGTAGAGTTTGGACTCGTGGGAATGTCATTTCGTGCAGTGATTTGGGCATCATGACTCAGGTTTAGCTGTTCTAACAAATGGCTCTCTTCCAAAAACGCAGCAGTGGATCCGCATAGCATTTGTCGGATGATTCCAGGAGGCATTCGTGGCAGGCAGTCCTTCGGAACGAATTTTTATACCTTTCGGTCTTTTTACGGCGTATCTCGGTCGTTTGTCAGCAGTGCATCAGGACCTCCAAAAATGGCCAGCATTTCGTCCGAAGAGTATTGGGAGTCTTTTTCCAAGAAAAATTCGTGCCTAACTCTTGTTTGCAATGAATGGTTCTTGTTTAGCTATAGACATGAAGGGAATCTTTCTAAATGGTCTGCATGGCTTTCTATGGTCTTCTGAGGACTCTTCCAAGAAATCCTGTCTTTAGCCGTGATCAGGAGTGATTGGCATTTTTCACCGAAATACCTCCCCACAATCTCATACCGTGAAATAATGGCATTTGAAGGGCAATTGCATGTGAAATTCCTGTTTATCTGTGCACTAGAAGGACTGTCTCGTGTTTATCAATGGTCAAAAAGGGAGCGCTGTCCAATGACCGGGAGTGCATCCGAATAGCATTTAGAGATTGCTTCGAGAGGGATGTCAGATCTTGCAGTGATTTGGCCTTAATTAAGCTATTTTCACAAAATGACTTATGCTAAAAACGCAGCAGTGGATCCGCATAGCATTTGTCGGATGGTTCCAGGAGGCATTCGTGGCAGGCAGTCCTTCGGAACGAATTATATACCTTTAGCTCTTTTTACGGCGTATCTCGGTCATTTGTCAGCAGTGCATCAGGACCTCCCAAAATGGCCAGCATTTCGTCCGAAGAGTATTGGGAGTCTTTTTCCAAGAACAATTCGTGCCTAACTCTTGTTTGCAATGAATGGTTCTTGTTTAGCTATAGACATGAAGGGAATCTTTCTAAATGGTCTGCATGGGATTCTATGGTCTTCTAATGGACTAGTCGAAGAGAACTCTGTCTTTAGTCATGATCAGGAATGAATGATTCGCAATTTTCGCAGGAACATCTCCACAAATTGTCCAGCAGTGTAATAATGCATTAGAACGACAATTTCAGGTGAAAATCGTTCTTATATGTGCAATAGAATGAATGTCTCCTCTTTATCAATAATCACAAGGGGAGCGCTGGCAAATGGCTACCAGTGCCTCCGAATAGCATGTAGAGTTTGGACTCGTGGGAATGTCATTTCGTGCAGTGATTTGGGCATCATGACTCAGGTTTAGCTGTTCTAACAAATGGCTCTCTTCCAAAAACGCAGCAGTGCATCCGCATAGCATTTGTCGGATGATTCCAGGAGGCATTCGTGGCAGGCAGTCCTTCGGAACGAATTCTATACCTTTAGCTCTTTGTACGGCGTATGTCGGTCTTTTGTCAGCAATTCATCAGGACCTCCAAAATGGCCAGCATTTCATCCGAAGAGTATTGGGAGTCTTTTTCCAAGAAAAATTCGTGCCTAACTCTTGTTTGCAATGAATGGTTCTTGTTTAGCTATAAACATGAAGGGAATCTTTCTAAATGGTCTGCATGGGATTCTATGGTCTTCTGAGGACTCTTCCAAGAAGTCCTGTCTTTAGCCGTGATCAGGAGTGATTGGCATTTTTCACCGAAATACCTCCCCACAATCTGAAACCGTGAAATAATGGCATTTGAAGGGCAATTGCATGTGAAATTCCTGTTTATCTGTGCACTAGAAGGACTGTCTCGTGTTTATCTATTGTCACAAAGGGAGCGCTGTCCAATGACCGGGAGTGCATCCAAATAGCATTTAGAGATTGCTTCGAGAGGGATGTCAGATCTTGCAGTGATTTGGCCTTAATTAAGCTATTTTCACAACTTGACTTATGCTAAAAACCCAGCAGTGGATCCGCCTAGCATCTGTCGGATGATTCCAGGAGGAATTCGTGGCAGACAGTTCTTCGGAACGTATTTTATACCTTTAGCTCTCTTTACGGCGTATCTCGGTCATTTGTCAGCAGTGCATCAGGACCTCCGAAAATGGCCAGCATTTCATCCGAAGAGTATTGGGAGTCTTTTTCCAAGAACAATTCGTGCCTAACTCTTGTTTGCAATGAATGGTTCTTTTTTAGCTATAGACATGAAGGGAATCTTTCTAAATGGTCTGCATGGGATTCTATGGTCTTCTAATAGACTAGTCCAAGAGAACTCTGTCTTTAGCCATGATCAGGAATGAATGATTCGCATTTTTCGCAGGAACATCTCCACAAATTCTCCAGCAGTGTAATAATGCATTAGCACCAAAATTTCAGGTGAAAATCGTGCTTATATGTGCAATAGTATGAATGTCTCCTCTTTATCAATAATCACAAGTGGAGCGCTGGCAAATGGCTACCACTGCCTCCGAATAGCATGTAGAGTTTGGACTCGTGGGAATGTCATTTCGTGCAGTGATTTGGGCATCATGACTCAGGTTTAGCTGTTCTAACAAATGGCTCTCTTCCAAAAACGCAGCAGTTGTTCCGCATAACATTTGTCGGATGATTCCAGGAGGCATTCGTGGCAGGTAGTCCTTCGGAACGAATTTTATACTTTTAGTTCTTTTCACGGCGTATCTCGGTCATTTGTCAACAGTGCATCAGGACCTCCAAAATGGCCAGCATTTCGTCCGAAGAGTATTGGGAGTCTTTTTCCAAGAACAATTCGTGCCTAACTCTTGTTTGCAATGAATACTTCTTGTTTAGCTATAGACATGAAGGGAATCTTTCTAAATGGTCTGCATGGGATTCTATGGTCTTCTAATAGACTAGTCCAAGAGAACTCTGTCTTTAGCCATGATCAGGAATGAATGATTCGCATTTTTCGCAGGAACATCTCCACAAATTGTCCAGCAGTGTAATAATGCATTAGAACGACAATTTCAGGTGAAAATCGTTCTTATATGTGCAATAGAATGAATGTCTCCTCTTTATCAATAATCACAAGGGGAGCGCTCGCAAATGGCTACCAGTGCCTCCGAATAGTATGTAGAGTTTGGACTCGTGGGAATGTCATTTCGTGCAGTGATTTGGGCATCATGACTCAGGTTTAGCTGTTCTAACAAATGGCTCTCTTCCAAAAACGCAGCAGTGGATCCGCATAGCATTTGTCGGATGATTCCAGGAGGCATTCGTGGCAGGCAGTCCTTCGGAACGAATTTTATACCTTTCGGTCTTTTTACGGCGTATCTCGGTCGTTTGTCAGCAGTGCATCAGGACCTCCAAAAATGGCCAGCATTTCGTCCGAAGAGTATTGGGAGTCTTTTTCCAAGAACAATTCGTGCCTAACTCTTGTTTGCAATGAATGGTTCTTGTTTAGCTATAGACATGAAGGGAATCTTTCTAAATGGTCTGCATGGCTTTCTATGGTCTTCTGAGGACTCTTCCAAGAAATCCTGTCTTTAGCCGTGATCAGGAGTGATTGGCATTTTTCACCGAAATACCTCCCCACAATCTCATACCGTGAAATAATGGCATTTGAAGGGCAATTGCATGTGAAATTCCTGTTTATCTGTGCACTAGAAGGACTGTCTCGTGTTTATCAATGGTCAAAAAGGGAGCGCTGTCCAATGACCGGGAGTGCATCCGAATAGCATTTAGAGATTGCTTCGAGAGGGATGTCAGATCTTGCAGTGATTTGGCCTTAATTAAGCTATTTTCACAAAATGACTTATGCTAAAAACGCAGCAGTGGATCCGCATAGCATTTGTCGGATGGTTCCAGGAGGCATTCGTGGCAGGCAGTCCTTCGGAACGAATTATATACCTTTAGCTCTTTTTACGGCGTATCTCGGTCATTTGTCAGCAGTGCATCAGGACCTCCCAAAATGGCCAGCATTTCG
This sequence comes from Aldabrachelys gigantea, assembly GCA_026122505.1. Lineage (NCBI taxonomy): Eukaryota > Metazoa > Chordata > Testudines > Testudinidae > Aldabrachelys > Aldabrachelys gigantea. The sequence continues at coordinate 233,963 of JALNIE010000040.1, read as the reverse complement.
TCCGAAGAGTATTGGGAGTCTTTTTCCAAGAACAATTCGTGCCTAACTCTTGTTTGCAATGAATGGTTCTTGTTTAGCTATAGACATGAAGGGAATCTTTCTAAATGGTCTGCATGGGATTCTATGGTCTTCTAATGGACTAGTCGAAGAGAACTCTGTCTTTAGTCATGATCAGGAATGAATGATTCGCAATTTTCGCAGGAACATCTCCACAAATTGTCCAGCAGTGTAATAATGCATTAGAACGACAATTTCAGGTGAAAATCGTTCTTATATGTGCAATAGAATGAATGTCTCCTCTTTATCAATAATCACAAGGGGAGCGCTGGCAAATGGCTACCAGTGCCTCCGAATAGCATGTAGAGTTTGGACTCGTGGGAATGTCATTTCGTGCAGTGATTTGGGCATCATGACTCAGGTTTAGCTGTTCTAACAAATGGCTCTCTTCCAAAAACGCAGCAGTGGATCCGCATAGCATTTGTCGGATGATTCCAGGAGGCATTCGTGGCAGGCAGTCCTTCGGAACGAATTCTATACCTTTAGCTCTTTGTACGGCGTATGTCGGTCTTTTGTCAGCAATTCATCAGGACCTCCAAAATGGCCAGCATTTCATCCGAAGAGTATTGGGAGTCTTTTTCCAAGAAAAATTCGTGCCTAACTCTTGTTTGCAATGAATGGTTCTTGTTTAGCTATAAACATGAAGGGAATCTTTCTAAATGGTCTGCATGGGATTCTATGGTCTTCTGAGGACTCTTCCAAGAAGTCCTGTCTTTAGCCGTGATCAGGAGTGATTGGCATTTTTCACCGAAATACCTCCCCACAATCTGAAACCGTGAAATAATGGCATTTGAAGGGCAATTGCATGTGAAATTCCTGTTTATCTGTGCACTAGAAGGACTGTCTCGTGTTTATCTATTGTCACAAAGGGAGCGCTGTCCAATGACCGGGAGTGCATCCGAATAGCATTTAGAGATTGCTTCGAGAGGGATGTCAGATCTTGCAGTGATTTGGCCTTAATTAAGCTATTTTCACAACTTGACTTATGCTAAAAACCCAGCAGTGGATCCGCCTAGCATCTGTCGGATGATTCCAGGAGGAATTCGTGGCAGACAGTTCTTCGGAACGTATTTTATACCTTTAGCTCTTTTTACGGCGTATCTCGGTCATTTGTCAACAGTGCATCAGGACCTCCAAAAATGGCCAGCATTTCATCCGAAGAGTATTGGGAGTCTTTTTCCAAGAACAATTCGTGCCTAACTCTTGTTTGCAATGAATGGTTCTTGTTTAGCTATAGACATGAAGGGAATCTTTCTAAATGGTCTGCATGGGATTCTATGGTCTTCTAATAGACTAGTCCAAGAGAACTCTGTCTTTAGCCATGATCAGGAATGAATGATTCGCATTTTTCGCAGGAACATCTCCACAAATTCTCCAGCAGTGTAATAATGCATTAGCACCAAAATTTCAGGTGAAAATCGTGCTTATATGTGCAATAGTATGAATGTCTCCTCTTTATCAATAATCACAAGTGGAGCGCTGGCAAATGGCTACCACTGCC
>JALNIE010000040.1:180518-231905 GCA_026122505.1 Aldabrachelys gigantea | reverse complement strand
TGAATGATTCTTGTTTAGCCGTGTGCATGAAGGCAAACCTTTCTACATGGTCTGCATGGGATTCTATGGGCTTTGACGGGCTATTCCAAATAAATCCTGTCTTTAGCCATGATGAGGAATGTTTGGCATTTCTCACCGAAAAAAACTCCCCACAATCTCAAACCGTGAAATAATGGTATTAAGAGCAATTGCATGTGAAATTCCTGCTTCTCTGTGCACTAGAAGGACTGTCTCGTGTTTCTCCAATTGTCACAAAGGGAGCGCTGTCCAATGACCACCAGTGCATCCGAATAGCATTTAGAGATTGATTCCATAGGGATTGTCAGATCTTGCAGAGATTTCGGTTCAATTCCTCTCATTTAGATACTTTCAAAAATGAATTTCTGCCAGAGCCCCAGTAGTGACTTCGAATAGCAGTTGTAGGATGATTCCACAAGGAATTGGTTCAAAGCAGTCCTTCGGAACGAATTAAGCGTGTTTAGGTGGGTTCACAGCGCATCTCTGGAAATTTAACAGCAGTGCATCAGGATCTGCACAAAATGGCTAGCCGTTCTTCCGAAGGGTATTTGGAGTCGTTTCCAAGAGAAATTCGTGTCCTTCCGTGGTTTGCAATGAATGATTCTTGCTTAGCCGTGTGCATGAAGGGAATCTTTCTAAATCGTCTGAATGGCACTCTATGGGCTTCTGACGGACTATTCCAAATAAATCCTCTCTTTAGCCGTGATCTTGAATAACTGGCATTTCTCACCGAAAAAGCTTCCCCACACTCTCAAACCGTGAAATAATGGCATTTGAAGGGCAATTGCATGTGAAATTCCTGCTTCTCTGTGCACTAGAAGGACTGTCTCGTGTGTCTCAATTGTCAAAAAGGGAGCGCTGTCCAATGACCAGCAGTGCATCCGAATAGCATTTAGAGATTGGTTGCATAGGGATGTCAGATCTTGCAGAGATTTGGGTTCAATTCCTCACCTTTAGGTATTTCCAAGAATGAATTTCTGCCAGAACCGCAGTAGTGAATTCGAATAGCAATTGTAGGATAATTCCACAAGGAATTGGTTCCAAGCAGTCCTTCGGAACGAATTAAGCGTGTTTAGGTGGGTTCACAGCGCATCTCTGGAAATTTAACAGCAGTGAATCAGGGTATGCCAATAACGGCTAGCCGTTCAACAGAAGTGTTTTTGGAATCTGTTTCCAAGAGAAATTCGTGCCTATCTGTGGTTTGCAATAAACCATTCTTGCTTAGCCGTGTGCATGAAGGCAAACCTTTGTAATGCTCTGCATGGGATTCTATGGGCTTCTGACGGACTATTCCAAATAGCTCCTCTCTTTAGCCGTGATCTGGAATAATTGGCATTTCTCACCGAAAAAGCTCCCCACAGTCTCAAACCGTGAAATAATGGCATTTGAAGGACAATTACATGTGAAATTCCTGCTTCTCTGTACACTAGAAGGACTGTCCTCGTGTTTATCAATTGTCACAAAGGGAGCGCTGTCCAATTACCAGCAGTGCATCCGATTAGGATGTCAGATCTTTCAGAGATTTGGGTTGAATTCCTCTCCTTTAGGTACTTTCAAAAATGAATTTCTGCCACAGCCCCAGTAGTGAATTCGAATAGCAGTTGTAGGATGATTCCACAAGGAATTGGTTCCAAGCAGTCCTTCGGAACGAATTAAGCGTGTTTAGCTGGGTTCACAGCGCATCTCTGGAAATTAACAGCAGTGCATCAGGAGCTGGGCAAAATGGCTAGCCGTTCATTCGAAGGGTATTTGGAGTCGTATCCAAGAGAAATTCGAGCCTATCTGTGGTTTGCAATGAACGATTCTTGTTTAGCTATAGACATGAACGAAATCTTTCTAAATGGTCTGCATGGGATTCTAAGGGGTTCTGACGGGCTATTCCAAATAAATCCTGTCTTTAGCCGTGATGAGGAATGTTTGGCATTTCTCACCGAAAAAACTCCCCACAATCTCAAACCGTGAAATAATGGCATTTGAAGGGCAATTCCATGTGCAATTCCTGCTTCTCTGTGCACTAGAAGGACTGTCTCGTGTTTATCAATTGTCACAAAGGGAGCGCTGTCCAATGACCAGCAGTGCATCCGAATATCATTTAGAGATTTGTTCCATAGGGATGTCAGATCTTGCAGAGATTTGGGTTCAATTCCTCACCTATAGGTATTTCCAAGAATGAATTTCAGCCAGAACCACAGTAGTGAAGTCGAATAGCAGTTGTAGGATGATTCCACAAGGAATTTGTTCCAAGCAGTCCTTCGGAACGAATTAATCGTGTTTAGGTGGGTTCACAGCGCATCTATGGAAATTTAGCAGCAGTGCATCAGGATCTACGAAAAATGGCTAGTCGTTCATCAGACGTGTTTTTGGAGTCTGTCTCCAAGAGAAATTCGTTCCTATCTGTGGTTTGCAAAGAACGATTCTTGCTTAGCCGTGTGCATCAAGGGAATTTTTCTAAATGGTCTGCATGGGATTCCTTGGGGTTTCTGACGGACTATTCCAAATAAATCCTCTCTTTAGCCGTGATCTGGAATAATTGGCATTTCTCACCGAAAAAGCTCCCCACAATCTCAAACCGTGAAATAATGGCATTTGAAGGGCAATTGCATGTGAAATTCCTGCTTCTCTGTGCACTAGAAAGACTGTCTCGTGTTCATCAATTGTCACAAAGGGAGCTCTATCCAAAGACCAGCAGTGCATCCGATTAGCATTTAGAGATTGGTTCCATAAGGATGTCAGATCTTGCAGAGATTTGGGTTGAATTACTCCCCTTTACGTATTTTCAAGAATGCATTTCTGCCAGAACCCCAGTAGTGAATTCGAATAGCAGTTGAAGGATGATTCCTCAAGAAATTGGTTCCAAGCAGTCCTTCGGAACGAGTTAAGCGTGTTTAGGTGGGTTCACAGCGCATCTATGGAAATTAAACAGCAGTGCATCAGGATCTACGAAAAATGGCTAGCCGTTCAACAGAAGTGTTTTTGGAGTCTGTTTCCAAGAGAAATTCGTGCCTATCTGTGGTTTGCAATGAACCATTCTTGCTTAGCCGTGTGCATGAAGGCAAACCTTTGTAATGCTCTGCATGGGATTCTATGGGCTTCTGACGGACTATTCCAAATAAATCCTCTCTTTAGCCGTGATCTGGAATAATTGGCATTTCTCACCGAAAAAGCTCCCCACAGTCTCAAACCGTGAAATAATGGCATTTGAAGAGCAATTGCATGTGAAATTCCGGCCTCTCTGTACACTAGAAGGACTGTCTCGTGTTTATCAATTGTCACAAAGGGAGCGCTGTCCAATTACCAGCAGTGCATCCGATTAGGATGTCAGATCTTTCAGAGATTTGGGTTGAATTCCTCTCCTTTAGGTACTTTCAAAAATGAATTTCTGCCAGAACCCCAGTAGTGAATTCGAATAGCAGTTGTAGGATGATTCCACAAGGAATTGGTTCCAAGCAGTCCTTCGGAACGAATTAAGCGTGTTTAGCTGGGTTCACAGCGCATCTCTGGAAATTTAAAAGCAGTGCATCACGATATGCCAAAAATGGCTAGCCGTTCATCCGAAGGGTATTTGGAGTCGTTTCCAAGAGAAATTCGTGCCTATCTGTGGTTTGCAATGAACGATTCTTGCTTAGCCGTGTGCATGAAGGGAATCTTTCTAAATGGTCTGCATGGGATTCTATGGGCTTCTGACGGGCTATTCCAAATAAATCCTGTCTTTAGCCATGATGAGGAATGATTGGCATTTCTCACCGAAAAAGCTCCCCACAATCTCAAAACCGTCAAATAATGGCATTTGAAGGGCAATTGCATGTGAAATTCCTGCTTCTCTGTGCACTAGAAGGACTGCCCTCGTGTTTATCAATTGTCACAAATGGAGCGCTGTCCAATGACTAGCAGTGCTTCCGATTAGGATGTCAGATCTTGCAGAATTTTGGGTTCAATTCCTCACCTTTAGGTATTTCCAGGGATTGAATTTCTGCCAGAACCGCAGTAGAGAAGTCGAATAGCAGTTGTAGGATCATTCCACAAGGAAATGGTTCCAAGAAGTCCTTCGGAACGAATTAAGCATGTTTAGCTGGGTTCACAGCGCATCGCTGGAAATTTAACAGCAGTGCATCCGGATATGCCAATATGGGCTAGCCGTCTCATTCGAAGGGTATTTGGAGTCGTTTCCAAGAGAAATTCGAGCCTATCTGTGGTTTGCAATGAACGATTCTTGTTTAGCTATAGACATGAACGAAATCTTTCTAAATGGTCTGCATGGGATTCTTGGGCTTCTGACGGGCTATTCCAAATAAATCCTGTCTTTAGCCATGATGAGGAATGATTGGCATTTCTCACCGAAAAAGCTCCCCACAATCTTAAACCGTGAAATAATGGCATTTGAAGGGCAATTGCATGTGAAATTCCTGCTTCTCTGTGCACTAGAAGGACTGCCTCGTGTTTATCAATTGTCACAAATGGAGCGCTGTCCAATGACTAGCAGTGCTTCCGATTAGGATGTCAGATCTTGCAGAGATTTGGGTTCAATTCCTCACCTTTAGGTATTTCCAAGAATGAATTTCTGCCAGAACCGCAGTAGAGAAGTCGAATAGCAGTTGTAGGATGATTCCACAAGGAAATGGTTCCAAGAAGTCCTTCGGAACGAATTAAGCGTGTTTAGCTGGGTTCACAGCGCATCGCTGGAAATTTAACAGCAGTGCATCAGGATATGCCAAAAATGGCTAGCCGTTCATTCGAAGGGTATTTGGAGTCGTTTCCAAGAGAAATTCGAGCCTATCTGTGGTTTGCAATGAACGATTCTTGTTTAGCTATAGACATGAACGAAATCTTTCTAAATGGTCTGCATGGGATTCTATGGGCTTCTGATGGGCTATTCCAAATAAATCCTGTCTTTAGCCATGATGAGGAATGTTTGGCATTTCTCACCGAAAAAACTCCCCACAATCTCAAACCGTGAAATAATGGCATTTGAAGGGCAATTGCATGTGAAATTCCTGCTTCTCTGTGCACTAGAAGGACTGTCTCGTGTTTATCAATTGTCACAAAGGGAGCGCTGTCCAATGACCAGCAGTGCATCCGAATACCATTTAGAGATTGGTTCTATAGGTATGTCAGATCTTGCAGAGATTTTGGTTCAATTCCTCACCTTTAGCTATTTTCCAAGAATGAATTTCTGCCAGAACCGCAGTAGTGACTTCGAATAGCAGTTGTAGGATGATTCCACAAGGAATTGGTTCCAAGCAGTCCTTCGGATACGAATTAATCGTGTTTAGGTGGGTTCACAGCGAATCTATGGAAATTTAACAGCAGTGCATCAGGATCTACGAAAAAATGGCTAGCCGTTCATCAGAAGTGTTTTTGGAGTCTGTCTCCAAGAGAAATTCGTTCCTATCTGTGGTTTGCAAAGAACGATTCTTGCTTAGCCGTGTGCATGAAGGGAATCTTTCTAAATCGTCTGCATGGGGATTCCTTGGGTTTCTGACGGACCTATTCCAAATAAATCCTGTCTTAACCATGATCTGGAATGATTGGCATTTCTCACCGAAAAAGCTCCCCACAATCTCAAACCGTGAAATAATGGCATTTGAAGGGCAATTGCATGTGAAATTCCTGCTTCTCTGTGCACTAGATAAGACTGTCTCGTGTTTATCAATTGTCACAAAGGGAGCTCTATCCAAAGACCAGCTGTGCATCCGATTAGCATTTAGAGATTGGTTCCATAGGGATGTCAGATCTTGCAGAGATTTGGGTTTAAATTACTCCCCTTATACGTATTTTCAAGAATGAATTTCTGCCAGAACCCAGTAGTGAATTCGAATAGCAGTTGAAGGATGATTCCTCAAGAAATTCGTTCCAAGCAGTCCTTCGGAACGAGTTAAGCGTGTTTAGGTGGGTTAACAGCGCATCTATGGAAAATTTAACAGCAGTGCATCAGGATCTACGAAAGATGGCTAGCCGTTCAACAGAAGTGTTTTTGGAGTCTGTTTCCTAGAGAAATTCGTGCCTATCTGTGGTTTGCAATGAACCATTCTTGCTTAGCCGTGTCCATGAAGGCAAACCTTTGTAATGCTCTGCATGGGATTCTATGGGCTTCTGACGGACTATTCCAAATAGCTCCTCTCTTTAGCCGTGATCTGGAATAATTGGCATTTCTCACCGAAAAAGCTCCCCACAGTCTCAAACCGTGAAATAATGGCATTTGAAGGGGCAATTGCATGTGAAATTCCTACTTCTCTGTGCACTAGAAGGACTGTCTCGTGTTTATCAATTGTCACAAAGGGAGCGCTGTCCAATTACCAGCAGTGCATCCGATTAGGATGTCAGATCTTTCAGAGATTTGGGTTGAATTCCTCTCCTTTAGGTACTTTCAAAAATGAATTTCTGCCAGAGCCCCAGTAGTGAATTCGAATAGCAGTTGAAGGATGATTCCTCAAGAAATTGGTTCCAAGCAGTCCTTCGGAACGAGTTAAGCATGTTTAGGTGGGTTAACAGCGCATCTATGGAAATTTAACAGCAGTGCATCAGGATCTACGAAAAATGGCTAGCCGTTCAACAGAATTGTTTTTGGAGTCTGTTTCCAAGAGAAATTGGTGCCTATCTGTGGTTTGCAATGAACCAATCTTGCTTAGCCGTGTGCATGAAGGCAAACCTTTGTAATGCTCTGCATGGGATTCTATGGGCTTCTGACGGACTATTCCAAATAGCTCCTCTCTTTAGCCGTGATCTGGAATAATTGCATTTCTCACCGAAAAAGCTCCCCACAGTCTCAAACCGTGAAATAATGGCATTTGTAAGGGCAATTGCATGTGAAATTGCTGCTTCTCTGTACACTAGAAGGACTGTCTCGTGTTTATCAATTGTCACAAAAGGGAGCGCTGTCCAATTACCAGCAGTGCATCCGATTAGGATGTCAGATCTTTCAGAGATTTGGGTTGAATTCCTCTCCTTTAGGTACTTTCAAAAATGAATTTCTGCCAGAACCCCAGTAGTGAATTCGAATAGCAGTTGTAGGATGATTCCACAAGGAATTGGTTCCAAGCAGTCCTTCGGAACGAATTACAGCGTGTTTAGCTGGGTTCACAGCGCATCTATGGAAATTTAACAGCAGTGCATCACGATATGCCAAAAATGGCTAGCCGTTCATGCCCGAAGGGTATTTGAGTCGTTTCAAGAGAAATTCGTGCCTATCTGTGGTTTGCAATGAACGATTCTTTGTTTAGCTATAGACATGAACGAAATCTTTCTAAATGGTCTGCATGGGATTCTATGGGCTTCTGACGGGCTATTCCAAATAAATCCTGTCTTTAGCCATGATTAGGAATGTTTGGCATTTCTCACCGAAAAAACTCCCCCACAATCTCAAACCGTGAAATAATGGTATTAAGGCAATTCCATGTGCAATTCCTGCTTCTCTGTGCACTAGAAGGACTGTCTCGTGTTTGTCAATTGTCACAAAGGAGCGCTGTCCAATGACCACCAGTGCATCCGATTAGGATGTCAGATCGTTCAGAGATTTGGGTTGAATTCCTCTCCTTTAGGTACTTTCAAAAATGAATTTCTGCCAGAGCCCCGGTGGTAAACTCGAATTGCAGTTGTAGGATGATTCCACAAGGAATTGGTTCCAAGCAGTCCTTCTGAACGAATTAAGCGTGTTTAGCTGGGTTCACAGCGCATCTCTGGAAATTTAACAGCAGTGCATCAGGATCTGCGCAAAATGGCTAGCCGTTCATCCGAAGGGTATTTGAGTCGTTTCCAAGAGAAATTCGAGCCTATCTGTGGTTTGCAATGAATGATTCTTGCTTAGCCGTGTGCATGAAGGGAATCTTTCTAAATCGTCTGCATGGGGATTCTATGGGCTTCTGACGGACTCTTCCAAATAAATCCTGTCTTTAGCCATGATGAGGAAATGTTTGGCATTTCTCACCGAAAAAACTCCCCACAATCTCAAACCGTGAAATAATGGTATTAAGGGCAATTGCATGTGAAATTCCTACTTTCTCTGTCCACTAGAAGGACTGTCTCGTGCTTATCAATTGTCACAAAGGGAGCGCTGACCAATGAACAGCAGTGCAATCCCGAGTACCGTATTAGAGATTGGTTCAATACGGATGTCAGATCTTGCAGAGATTTGGGTAGAATTCGTCACCTTTAGATATTTTTGAGAATAAATTTCTGCCAGAACCCCAGTAGTGAATTCGAATAGCAGTTGAAAGGATGATTCCTCAAGAAATTGGTTCCAAGCAGTCCTTCGGAATGAATTAATCGTGTTTAGGTGGGTTCACAGCCCATGTATGGAAATTTAACAGCAGTGCATCAGGATCTGGCAAAATGGCTAGCCGTTCATCCGAAGGGTATTTGGAGTCGTTTCCAAGAGAAATTCGTGTCCTTCTGTGGTTTGCAATGAATGATTCTTGCGTAGCCGTGTGCATGAAGGGAATCTTTCTAATTCGTCTGCATGGCATTCTATGGGCTTCTGACGGACTATTCCAAATAAATCCTCTCTTTAGCCGTGATCTGGAATAATTGGCATTTCTCACACCGAAAAAGCTCCCCACAGTTCTCAAACCGTGAAATAATGGCATTTGAAGGGCAATTGCATGTGAAATTCCTGCTTCTCTGTGCACTAGAAGGACTGTCTCGGTGTTTCTCAATTGTCACAAAGGGAGCGCTGTCCAATGACCAGCAGTGCATCCGAATAGCATTTAGAGATTGGTTCCATAGGGATGTCAGATCTTGCAGAGATTTGGGTTCAATTCCTCTCATTTAGGTACTTTCAAAAATGAATTTCTGCCAGAGCCCCCGTAGTGAATTCGATTAGCAGTTGAAGGATGATTCCTCAAGAAATTGGTTCCAAGCAGTTATTCGGAACGAGTTAAGCGTGTTTAGGTGGGTTCACAGCGCATCTATGGAAATTTAAGAGCAGTGCACCAGGATCTACGAAAAATGGCTAGCCGTTCAACAGAAGTGTTTTTGGAATCTGTTTCGAAGAGAAATTCGTGCCTATCTGTGGTTTTGCAATGAACCATTCTTGCTTAGCCGTGTCCATGAAGGCAAACCTTTGTAATGCTCTGCATGTAATTCCTATGGGCTCCTGACGGACGATTCCAAATAGCTCCTCTCTTTAGCCGTGATCTGGAATAACTGGCATTTCTCACCGAAAAAGCTCCCCACAGTCTCAAACCGTGAAATAATGGCATTTGAAGGGCAATTGCATGTGAAATTCCTGCTTCTCTGTACACTAGAAGGACTGTCTCGTGTTTATCAATTGTCACAAAGGCAGCGCTGTCCAATTACCAGCAGTGCATCCGATTAGGATGTCAGATCTTTCAGAGATTTGGGTTTAATTCCTCTCCTTTAGGTACTTTCAAAAATGAATTTCTGCCACAGCCCCAGTAGTGAGTTCGAATAGCAGTTGTAGGACTGATTCCACAAGGAATTGGTTTCCAAGCAGTCCTTCGGAACGAATTTAGCGTGTTTAGCTAGGTTCACAGCGCATCTCTGGAAATTAACAGCAGTGCATCAGGATCTGCGCAAAAATGGCTAGCCGTTTCATCCGAAGGGTATTTGGAGTCGTTTCCAAGAGAAATTCGAGCCTATCTGTGGTTTTGCAATGAATTATTCTTGTTTAGCCGTGTGCATGAAGGCAAACTTTCTAAATGGTCTGTATGGGATTCTATGGGCTTCTGACGGGCTATTCCAAATAAATCCTGTCTTTAGCCATGATGAGGAATGATTGGCATTTCTCACCGAAAAAGCTCCCCACAATCTCAAACCGTGAATAATGGCATTTGAAGGGCAATTGCATGTGAAATTCCTGCTTTTCTGTGCACTAGAAGGACTGTCTCGTGTTTATCAATTGTCACAAATGGAGCGCTGTCCAATGACCAGCAGTGCATCCGATTAGGATGTCAGATCTTGGCAGAGATTTGGGTTCAATTCCTCACCTTTAGGTATTTCCAAGAATGAATTTCTACCAGAACCGCAGTAGAGAAGTCGAATAGCAATTGTAGGATAATTCCACAAGGAAATGGTTCCAAGCAGTCCTTCGGAACGAATTAAGCGTGTTTAGCTGGGTTCACAGCGCATCTCTGGAAATTAACAGCAGTGCATCAGGATCTGCGCAAAATGGCTAGCCGTTCATCCAAAGGCTTTTTGGAGTCGTTTCCCAAGAGAAATTCGTGTCCTTCTGTGGTTTGCAATGAATGATTCTTGTTTAGCTATAGACATGAACGAAATCTTTCTAAATGTCTGCATGGGATTCTATGGGCTTCTGACGGATTATTCCAAATAAATCCTGTCTTTAGCCATGATGAGGAATGATTGAATTTCTCACCGAAAAAGCTCCCTACAATCTCAAACCGTGAAAATAATGCATTTGAAGGGCATTGCATGTGAAAATGCCTGCTTCTCTGTGCACTAGAAGGACTGTCTCGTGTTTATCAATTGTCACAAATGGAGCGCTGTCCAATGACCAGCAGTGCATCCGATTAGGATGTCAGATCTTGCAGAGATTTGGGTTCAATTCCTCACCTTTAGGTATTTCCAAGAATGAATTTCTGCCAGAACCGCAGTAGTGAATTCGAATAGCAGTTGTAGGATGATTCCACAAGGAATTGGTTCCAAGCAGTCCTTCGGAACGAATTAAGCGTGTTTAGCTGGGTTCACAGCGCATCGCTGGAAATTTAACAGCAGTGCATCAGGATATGCCAAAAATGGCTAGCCGTTCATTCGAAGGGTATTTGGAGTCGTTTCCAAGAGAAATTCGAGCCTATCTGTGGTTTGCAATGAACGATTCTTGTTTAGCTATAGACATGAACGAAATCTTTCTAAATCGTCTGCATGGGATTCTATGGGCTTCTGACGGACTATTCCAAATAAATCCTGTCTTTAGCCATGATGAGGACTGTTTGGCATTTCTCACCGAAAAAGCTCCCCACAATCTCAAACCGTGAAATAATGGCATTTGAAGGGCAATTGCATGTGAAATTCCTGCTTCTCTGTGCACTAGAAGGACTGTCTCGTGTTTGTCAATTGTCACAAAGGGAGCGCTGTCCAATGACCAGCAGTGCATCCGAATAGCATTTAGAGATTGATTCCATAGGGATGTCAGATCTTTCAGAGATTTGGGTTGAATTCCTCTCATTTAGGTACTTTCAAAAATGAATTTCTGCCAGAGCCCCAGTAGTGACTTCGAATAGCAGTTGTAGGATGATTCCACAAGGAATTGGTTCCAAGCAGTCCTTCGGAACGAATTAAGCGTGTTTAGGTGGGTTCACAGCGCATCTCTGGAAATTTAACAGCAGTGCATCAGGATCTGCGCAAAATGGCTAGCCGTTCTTCCGAAGGGTATTTGGAGTCGTTTCCAAGAGAAATTCGTGTACTTCTGTGGTTTGCAATGTATGATTCTTGCTTAGCCGTGTGCATGAAGGGAATCTTTCTAAATCGTCTGCATGGCATTCTCTGGGCTTCTGACGGATTATTCCAAATAAATCCTCTCTTTAGCCGTGATCTGGAGTAACTGGCATTTCTCACCGAAAAAGCTCCCCACAGTCTCAAACCGTGAAATAATGGCATTTGAAGGGCAATTGCATGTGAAATTCCTGCTTCTCTGTGCACTAGAAGGACTGTCTCGTGTTTCTCAATTGTCACAAAGGGAGGGCTGTCCAGTGACCAGCAGTGCATCCGAATAGCATTTAGAGATTGGTTCCATAGGGATGTCAGATCTTGCAGAGATTTGGGTTCAATTCCTCACCTTTAGGTATTTCCAAGAATGAATTTCTGCCAGAACCGCAGTAGTGAATTCGAATAGCAATTGTAGGATAATTCCACAAGGAATTGGTTCCAAGCAGTCCTTCGGAACGAATTAAGCGTGTTTAGGTGGGTCCACAGCGCATCTCTGGAAATTTAACAGCAGTGAATCAGGGTATGCCAATAATGGCTAGCCGTTCAACAGAAGTGTTTTTGGAATCTGTTTCCAAGAGAAATTCATGCCTATCTGTGGTTTGCAATGAACCATTCTTGCTTAGCCGTGTGCATGAAGGCAAACCTTTGTAATGCTCTGCATGGGATTCTATGGGCTTCTGACGGACTATTCCAAATAGCTCCTCTCTTTAGCCGTGATCTGGAATAATTGGCATTTCTCACCGAAAAAGCTCCCCACAGTCTCAAACCGTGAAATAATGGCATTTGAAGGACAATTACATGTGAAATTCCTGCTTCTCTGTACACTAGAAGGACTGTCTCGTGTTTATCAATTGTCACAAAGGGAGCGCTGTCCAATTACCAGCAGTGCATCCGATTAGGATGTCAGATCTTTCAGAGATTTGGGTTGAATTCCTCTCCTTTAGGTACTTTCAAAAATGAATTTCTGCCACAGCCCCAGTAGTGAATTCGAATAGCAGTTGTAGGATGATTCCACAAGGAATTGGTTCCAAGCAGTCCTTCGGAACGAATTAAGCGTGTTTAGCTGGGTTCACAGCGCATCTCTGGAAATTAACAGCAGTGCATCAGGATCTGCGCAAAATGGCTAGCCGTTCATCCGAAGGCTTTTTGGAGTCGTTTCCAAGAGAAATTCGTGTCCTTCTGTGGTTTGCAATGAATGATTCTTGTTTAGCTATAGACATGAACGAAATTTTTCTAAATGGTCTGCATGGGATTCTACGGGCTTCTGACGGATTATTCCAAATAAATCCTGTCTTTAGCCATGATGAGGAATGATTGGCATTTCTCACCGAAAAAGCTCCCCACAATCTCAAACCGTGAAATAATGGCATTTGAAGGGCAATTGCATGTGAAATTCCTGCTTCTCTGTGCACTAGAAGGACTGTCTCGTGTTTATCAATTGTCACAAACGGAGCGCTGTCCAATGACCAGCAGTGCTTCCGATTAGGATGTCAGATCTTGCAGAGATTTGGGTTCAATTCCTCACCTTTAGGTATTTCCAGGAATGAATTTCTGCCAGAACCGCAGTAGAGAAGTCGAATAGCAGTTGTAGGATCATTCCACAAGGAAATGGTTCCAAGAAGTCCTTCGGAACGAATTAAGCATGTTTAGCTGGGTTCACAGCGCATCGCTGGAAATTTAACAGCAGTGCATCCGGATATGCCAATAATGGCTAGCCGTTCATTCGAAGGGTATTTGGAGTCGTTTCCAAGAGAAATTCGAGCCTATCTGTGGTTTGCAATGAACGATTCTTGTTTAGCTATAGACATGAACGAAATCTTTCTAAATGGTCTGCATGGGATTCTATGGGCTTCTGACGGGCTATTCCAAATAAATCCTGTCTTTAGCCATGATGAGGAATGATTGGCATTTCTCACCGAAAAAGCTCCCCCACAATCTTAAACCGTGAAATAATGGCATTTGAAGGGCAATTGCATGTGAAATTCCTGCTTCTCTGTGCACTAGAAGGACTGCCTCGTGTTTATCAATTGTCACAAATGGAGCGCTGTCCAATGACTAGCAGTGCTTCCGATTAGGATGTCAGATCTTGCAGAGATTTGGGTTCAATTCCTCACCTTTAGGTATTTCCAAGAATGAATTTCTGCCAGAACCGCAGTAGAGAAGTCGAATAGCAGTTGTAGGATGATTCCACAAGGAAATGGTTCCAAGAAGTCCTTCGGAACGAATTAAGCGTGTTTAGCTGGGTTCACAGCGCATCGCTGGAAATTTAACAGCAGTGCATCAGGATATGCCAAAAATGGCTAGCCGTTCATTTCGAAGGGTATTTGGAGTCGTTTCCAAGAGAAATTCGAGCCTATCTGTGGTTTGCAATGAACGATTCTTGTTTAGCTATAGACATGAACGAAATCTTTCTAAATGGTCTGCATGGGATTCTATGGGCTTCTGATGGGCTATTCCAAATAAATCCTGTCTTTAGCCATGATGAGGAATGTTTGGCATTTCTCACCGAAAAAACTCCCCACAATCTCAAACCGTGAAATAATGGCATTTGAAGGGCAATTGCATGTGAAATTCCTGCTTCTCTGTGCACTAGAAGGACTGTCTCGTGTTTATCAATTGTCACAAAGGGAGCGCTGTCCAATGACCAGCAGTGCATCCGAATACCATTTAGAGATTCGTTCTATAGGTATGTCAGATCTTGCAGAGATTTTGGTTCAATTCCTCACCTTTAGCTATTTCCAAGAATGAATTTCTGCCAGAACCGCAGTAGTGACTTCGAATAGCAGTTGTAGGATGATTCCACAAGGAATTGGTTCCAAGCAGTCCTTCGGAACGAATTAATCGTGTTTAGGTGGGTTCACAGCGAATCTATGGAAATTTAACAGCAGTGCATCAGGATCTACGAAAAATGGCTAGCCGTTCATCAGAAGTGTTTTTGGAGTCTGTCTCCAAGAGAAATTCGTTCCTATCTGTGGTTTGCAAAGAACGATTCTTGCTTAGCCGTGTGCATGAAGGGAATCTTTCTAAATCGTCTGCATGGGATTCCTTGGGTTTCTGACGGGACTATTCCAAATAAATCCTGTCTTAACCATGATCTGGAATGATTGGCATTTCTCACCGAAAAAGCTCCCCACAATCTCAAACCGTGAAATAATGGCATTTGAAGGGCAATTGCATGTGAAATTCCTGCTTCTCTGTGCACTAGAAAGACTGTCTCGTGTTTATCAATTGTCACAAAGGGAGCTCTATCCAAAGACCAGCAGTGCATCCGATTAGCATTTAGAGATTGGTTCCATAGGGATGTCAGATCTTGCAGAGATTTGGGTTGAATTACTCCCCTTTACGTATTTTCAAGAATGAATTTCTGCCAGAACCCCAGTAGTGAATTCGAATAGCAGTTGAAGGATGATTCCTCAAGAAATTCGTTCCAAGCAGTCCTTCGGAACGAGGTTAAGCGTGTTTAGGTGGGTTAACAGCGCATCTATGGAAATTTAACAGCAGTGCATCAGGATCTACGAAAAATGGCTAGCCGTTCAACAGAAGTGTTTTTGGAGTCTGTTTCCTAGAGAAATTCGTGCCTATCTGTGGTTTGCAATGAACCATTCTTGCTTAGCCCGTGTCCATGAAGGCAAACCTTTGTAATGCTCTGCATGGGATTCTATGGGCTTCTGACGGACTATTCCAAATAGCTCCTCTCTTTAGCCGTGATCTGGAATAATTGGCATTTCTCACCGAAAAAGCTCCCCACAGTCTCAAACCGTGAAATAATGGCATTTGAAGGGCAATTGCATGTGAAATTCCTACTTCTCTGTGCACTAGAAGGACTGTCTCGTGTTTATCAATTGTCACAAAGGGAGCGCTGTCCAATTACCAGCAGTGCATCCGATTAGGATGTCAGATCTTTCAGAGATTTGGGTTGAATTCCTCTCCTTTAGGTACTTTCAAAAATGAATTTCTGCCAGAGCCCCAGTAGTGAATTCGAATAGCAGTTGAAGGATGATTCCTCAAGAAATTGGTTCCAAGCAGTCCTTCGGAACGAGTTAAGCATGTTTAGGTGGGTTAACAGCGCATCTATGGAAATTTAACAGCAGTGCATCAGGATCTACGAAAAATGGCTAGCCGTTCAACAGAAGTGTTTTTGGAGTCTGTTTCCAAGAGAAATTGGTGCCTATCTGTGGTTTGCAATGAACCATTCTTGCTTAGCCGTGTGCATGAAGGCAAACCTTTGTAATGCTCTGCATGGGATTCTATGGGCTTCTGACGGACTATTCCAAATAGCTCCTCTCTTTAGCCGTGATCTGGAATAATTGGCATTTCTCACCGAAAAAGCTCCCCACAGTCTCAAACCGTGAAATAATGGCATTTGAAGGGCAATTGCATGTGAAATTGCTGCTTCTCTGTACACTAGAAGGACTGTCTCGTGTTTATCAATTGTCACAAAGGGAGCGCTGTCCAATTACCAGCAGTGCATCCGATTAGGATGTCAGATCTTTCAGAGATTTGGGTTGAATTCCTCTCCTTTAGGTACTTTCAAAAATGAATTTCTGCCAGAACCCCAGTAGTGAATTCGAATAGCAGTTGTAGGATGATTCCACAAGGAATTGGTTCCAAGCAGTCCTTCGGAACGAATTAAGCGTGTTTAGCTGGGTTCACAGCGCATCTATGGAAATTTAACAGCAGTGCATCACGATATGCCAAAAATGGCTAGCCGTTCATCCGAAGGGTATTTGAGTCGTTTCCAAGAGAAATTCGTGCCTATCTGTGGTTTGCAATGAACGATTCTTGTTTAGCTATAGACATGAACGAAATCTTTCTAAATGGTCTGCATGGGATTCTATGGGCTTCTGACGGGCTATTCCAAATAAATCCTGTCTTTAGCCATGATTAGGAATGTTTGGCATTTCTCACCGAAAAAACTCCCCACAATCTCAAACCGTGAAATAATGGTATTAAGGGCAATTCCATGTGCAATTCCTGCTTCTCTGTGCACTAGAAGGACTGTCTCGTGTTTGTCAATTGTCACAAAGGGAGCGCTGTCCAATGACCACCAGTGCATCCGATTAGGATGTCAGATCTTTCAGAGATTTGGGTTGAATTCCTCTCCTTTAGGTACTTTCAAAAATGAATTTCTGCCAGAGCCCCGGTGGTAAACTCGAATTGCAGTTGTAGGATGATTCCACAAGGAATTGGTTCCAAGCAGTCCTTCGGAACGAATTAAGCGTGTTTAGCTGGGTTCACAGCGCATCTCTGGAAATTTAACAGCAGTGCATCAGGATCTGCGCAAAATGGCTAGCCGTTCATCCGAAGGGTATTTGAGTCGTTTCCAAGAGAAATTCGAGCCTATCTGTGGTTTGCAATGAATGATTCTTGCTTAGCCGTGTGCATGAAGGGAATCTTTCTAAATCGTCTGCATGGGATTCTATGGGCTTCTGACGGACTCTTCCAAATAAATCCTGTCTTTAGCCATGATGAGGAATGTTTGGCATTTCTCACCGAAAAAACTCCCCACAATCTCAAACCGTGAAATAATGGTATTAAGGGCAATTGCATGTGAAATTCCTACTTCTCTGTCCACTAGAAGGACTGTCTCGTGCTTATCAATTGTCACAAAGGGAGCGCTGACCAATGAACAGCAGTGCATCCGAGTACCGTTTAGAGATTGGTTCAATACGGATGTCAGATCTTGCAGAGATTTGGGTAGAATTCGTCACCTTTAGATATTTTTGAGAATAAATTTCTGCCAGAACCCCAGTAGTGAATTCGAATAGCAGTTGAAGGATGATTCCTCAAGAAATTGGTTCCAAGCAGTCCTTCGGAATGAATTAATCGTGTTTAGGTGGGTTCACAGCCCATGTATGGAAATTTAACAGCAGTGCATCAGGATCTGGGCAAAATGGCTAGCCGTTCATCCGAAGGGTATTTGGAGTCGTTTCCAAGAGAAATTCGTGTCCTTCTGTGGTTTGCAATGAATGATTCTTGCGTAGCCGTGTGCATGAAGGGAATCTTTCTAAATCGTCTGCATGGCATTCTATGGGCTTCTGACGGACTATTCCAAATAAATCCTCTCTTTAGCCGTGATCTGGAATAATTGGCATTTCTCACCGAAAAAGCTCCCCACAGTCTCAAACCGTGAAATAATGGCATTTGAAGGGCAATTGCATGTGAAATTCCTGCTTCTCTGTGCACTAGAAGGACTGTCTCGTGTTTCTCAATTGTCACAAAGGGAGCGCTGTCCAATGACCCGCAGTGCATCCGAATAGCATTTAGAGATTGGTTCCATAGGGATGTCAGATCTTGCAGAGATTTGGGTTCAATTCCTCTCATTTAGGTACTTTCAAAAATGAATTTCTGCCAGAGCCCCGTAGTGAATTCGATTAGCAGTTGAAGGATGATTCCTCAAGAAATTGGTTCCAAGCAGTTATTCGGAACGAGTTAAGCGTGTTTAGGTGGGTTCACAGCGCATCTATGGAAATTTAAGAGCAGTGCACCAGGATCTACGAAAAATGGCTAGCCGTTCAACAGAAGTGTTTTTGGAATCTGTTTCGAAGAGAAATTCGTGCCTATCTGTGGTTTGCAATGAACCATTCTTGCTTAGCCGTGTCCATGAAGGCAAACCTTTGTAATGCTCTGCATGTAATTCTATGGGCTCCTGACGGACGATTCCAAATAGCTCCTCTCTTTAGCCGTGATCTGGAATAACTGGCATTTCTCACCGAAAAAGCTCCCCACAGTCTCAAACCGTGAAATAATGGCATTTGAAGGGCAATTGCATGTGAAATTCCTGCTTCTCTGTACACTAGAAGGACTGTCTCGTGTTTATCAATTGTCACAAAGGCAGCGCTGTCCAATTACCAGCAGTGCATCCGATTAGGATGTCAGATCTTTCAGAGATTTGGGTTTAATTCCTCTCCTTTAGGTACTTTCAAAAATGAATTTCTGCCACAGCCCCAGTAGTGAGTTCGAATAGCAGTTGTAGGATGATTCCACAAGGAATTGGTTCCAAGCAGTCCTTCGGAACGAATTAAGCGTGTTTAGCTAGGTTCACAGCGCATCTCTGGAAATTAACAGCAGTGCATCAGGATCTGCGCAAAATGGCTAGCCGTTCATCCGAAGGGTATTTGGAGTCGTTTCCAAGAGAAATTCGAGCCTATCTGTGGTTTGCAATGAATTATTCTTGTTTAGCCGTGTGCATGAAGGCAAACCTTTCTAAATGGTCTGTATGGGATTCTATGGGCTTCTGACGGGCTATTCCAAATAAATCCTGTCTTTAGCCATGATGAGGAATGATTGGCATTTCTCACCGAAAAAGCTCCCCACAATCTCAAACCGTGAAATAATGGCATTTGAAGGGCAATTGCATGTGAAATTCCTGCTTTTCTGTGCACTAGAAGGACTGTCTCGTGTTTATCAATTGTCACAAATGGAGCGCTGTCCAATGACCAGCAGTGCATCCGATTAGGATGTCAGATCTTGCAGAGATTTGGGTTCAATTCCTCACCTTTAGGTATTTCCAAGAATGAATTTCTACCAGAACCGCAGTAGAGAAGTCGAATAGCAATTGTAGGATAATTCCACAAGGAAATGGTTCCAAGCAGTCCTTCGGAACGAATTAAGCGTGTTTAGCTGGGTTCACAGCGCATCTCTGGAAATTAACAGCAGTGCATCAGGATCTGCGCAAAATGGCTAGCCGTTCATCCAAAGGCTTTTTGGAGTCGTTTCCAAGAGAAATTCGTGTCCTTCTGTGGTTTGCAATGAATGATTCTTGTTTAGCTATAGACATGAACGAAATCTTTCTAAATGTCTGCATGGGATTCTATGGGCTTCTGACGGATTATTCCAAATAAATCCTGTCTTTAGCCATGATGAGGAATGATTGGAATTTCTCACCGAAAAAGCTCCCTACAATCTCAAACCGTGAAATAATGGCATTTGAAGGGCATTGCATGTGAAATGCCTGCTTCTCTGTGCACTAGAAGGACTGTCTCGTGTTTATCAATTGTCACAAATGGAGCGCTGTCCAATGACCAGCAGTGCATCCGATTAGGATGTCAGATCTTGCAGAGATTTGGGTTCAATTCCTCACCTTTAGGTATTTCCAAGAATGAATTTCTGCCAGAACCGCAGTAGTGAATTCGAATAGCAGTTGTAGGATGATTCCACAAGGAATTGGTTCCAAGCAGTCCTTCGGAACGAATTAAGCGTGTTTAGCTGGGTTCACAGCGCATCGCTGGAAATTTAACAGCAGTGCATCAGGATATGCCAAAAATGGCTAGCCGTTCATTCGAAGGGTATTTGGAGTCGTTTCCAAGAGAAATTCGAGCCTATCTGTGGTTTGCAATGAACGATTCTTGTTTAGCTATAGACATGAACGAAATCTTTCTAAATCGTCTGCATGGGATTCTATGGGCTTCTGACGGACTATTCCAAATAAATCCTGTCTTTAGCCATGATGAGGACTGTTTGGCATTTCTCACCGAAAAAACTCCCCACAATCTCAAACCGTGAAATAATGGTATTAAGGGCAATTGCATGTGAAATTCCTGCTTCTCTGTGCACTAGAAGGACTGTCTCGTGTTTGTCAATTGTCACAAAGGGAGCGCTGTCCAATGACCAGCAGTGCATCCGAATAGCATTTAGAGATTGATTCCATAGGGATGTCAGATCTTTCAGAGATTTGGGTTGAATTCCTCTCATTTAGGTACTTTCAAAAATGAATTTCTGCCAGAGCCCCAGTAGTGACTTCGAATAGCAGTTGTAGGATGATTCCACAAGGAATTGGTTCCAAGCAGTCCTTCGGAACGAATTAAGCGTGTTTAGGTGGGTTCACAGCGCATCTCTGGAAATTTAACAGCAGTGCATCAGGATCTGCGCAAAATGGCTAGCCGTTCTTCCGAAGGGTATTTGGAGTCGTTTCCAAGAGAAATTCGTGTACTTCTGTGGTTTGCAATGTATGATTCTTGCTTAGCCGTGTGCATGAAGGGAATCTTTCTAAATCGTCTGCATGGCATTCTCTGGGCTTCTGACGGATTATTCCAAATAAATCCTCTCTTTAGCCGTGATCTGGAGTAACTGGCATTTCTCACCGAAAAAGCTCCCCACAGTCTCAAACCGTGAAATAATGGCATTTGAAGGGCAATTGCATGTGAAATTCCTGCTTCTCTGTGCACTAGAAGGACTGTCTCGTGTTTCTCAATTGTCACAAAGGGAGGGCTGTCCAGTGACCAGCAGTGCATCCGAATAGCATTTAGAGATTGGTTCCATAGGGATGTCAGATCTTGCAGAGATTTGGGTTCAATTCCTCACCTTTAGGTATTTCCAAGAATGAATTTCTGCCAGAACCGCAGTAGTGAATTCGAATAGCAATTGTAGGATAATTCCACAAGGAATTGGTTCCAAGCAGTCCTTCGGAACGAATTAAGCGTGTTTAGGTGGGTCCACAGCGCATCTCTGGAAATTTAACAGCAGTGAATCAGGGTATGCCAATAATGGCTAGCCGTTCAACAGAAGTGTTTTTGGAATCTGTTTCCAAGAGAAATTCATGCCTATCTGTGGTTTGCAATGAACCATTCTTGCTTAGCCGTGTGCATGAAGGCAAACCTTTGTAATGCTCTGCATGGGATTCTATGGGCTTCTGACGGACTATTCCAAATAGCTCCTCTCTTTAGCCGTGATCTGGAATAATTGGCATTTCTCACCGAAAAAGCTCCCCACAGTCTCAAACCGTGAAATAATGGCATTTGAAGGACAATTACATGTGAAATTCCTGCTTCTCTGTACACTAGAAGGACTGTCTCGTGTTTATCAATTGTCACAAAGGGAGCGCTGTCCAATTACCAGCAGTGCATCCGATTAGGATGTCAGATCTTTCAGAGATTTGGGTTGAATTCCTCTCCTTTAGGTACTTTCAAAAATGAATTTCTGCCACAGCCCCAGTAGTGAATTCGAATAGCAGTTGTAGGATGATTCCACAAGGAATTGGTTCCAAGCAGTCCTTCGGAACGAATTAAGCGTGTTTAGCTGGGTTCACAGCGCATCTCTGGAAATTAACAGCAGTGCATCAGGATCTGCGCAAAATGGCTAGCCGTTCATCCGAAGGCTTTTTGGAGTCGTTTCCAAGAGAAATTCGTGTCCTTCTGTGGTTTGCAATGAATGATTCTTGTTTAGCTATAGACATGAACGAAATTTTTCTAAATGGTCTGCATGGGATTCTACGGGCTTCTGACGGATTATTCCAAATAAATCCTGTCTTTAGCCATGATGAGGAATGATTGGCATTTCTCACCGAAAAAGCTCCCCACAATCTCAAACCGTGAAATAATGGCATTTGAAGGGCAATTGCATGTGAAATTCCTGCTTCTCTGTGCACTAGAAGGACTGTCTCGTGTTTATCAATTGTCACAAACGGAGCGCTGTCCAATGACCAGCAGTGCTTCCGATTAGGATGTCAGATCTTGCAGAGATTTGGGTTCAATTCCTCACCTTTAGGTATGTCCAAGAATGAATTTCTGCCAGAACCGCAGTAGAGAAGTCGAATAGCAGTTGTAGGATGATTCCACAAGGAAATGGTTCCAAGAAGTCCTTCGGAACGAATTAAGCGTGTTTAGCTGGGTTCACAGCGCATCGCTGGAAATTTAACAGCAGTGCATCAGGATATGCCAAAAATGGCTAGCCGTTCATTCGAAGGGTATTTGGAGTCGTTTCCAAGAGAAATTCGAGCCTATCTGTGGTTTGCAATGAACGATTCTTGTTTAGCTATAGACATGAACGAAATCTTTCTAAATGGTCTGCATGGGATTCTATGGGCTTCTGACGGGCTATTCCAAATAAATCCTGTCTTTAGCCATGATGAGGAATGTTTGGCATTTCTCACCGAAAAAACTCCCCACAATCTCAAACCGTGAAATAATGGCATTTGAAGGGCAATTCCATGTGCAATTCCTGCTTCTCTGTGCACTAGAAGGACTGTCTCGTGTTTATCAATTGTCACAAAGGGAGCGCTGTCCAATGACCAGCAGTGCATCCGAATAGCATTTAGAGATTGGTTCTATAGGTATGTCAGATCTTGCAGAGATTTTGGTTCAATTCCTCACCTTTAGCTATTTCCAAGAATCAATTTCTGCCAGAACCGCAGTAGTGACTTCAAATAGCAGTTGTAGGATGATTCCACAAGGAATTGGTTCCAAGCAGTCCTTCGGAACGAATTAATCGTGTTTAGGTGGGTTCACAGCGCATCTATGGAAATTTAACAGCAGTGCATCAGGATCTACGAAAAATGGCTAGCCGTTCATCAGAAGTGTTTTTGGAGTCTGTCTCCAAGAGAAATTCGTTCCTATCTGTGGTTTGCAAAGAACGATTCTTGCTTAGCCGTGTGCATGAAGGGAATCTTTCTAAATCGTCTGCATGGGATTCCTTGGGTTTCTGACGGACTATTCCAAATAAATCCTGTCTTAACCATGATCTGGAATGATTGGCATTTCTCACCGAAAAAGCTCCCCACAATCTCAAACCGTGAAATAATGGCATTTGAAGGGCAATTGCATGTGAAATTCCTGCTTCTCTGTGCACTAGAAAGACTGTCTCGTGTTTATCAATTGTCACAAAGGGAGCTCTATCCAAAGACCAGCAGTGCATCCGATTAGCATTTAGAGATTGGTTCCATAGGGATGTCAGATCTTTCAGAGATTTGGGTTGAATTCCTCTCATTTAGGTACTTTCAAAAATGAATTTCTGCCAGAGCCCCAGTAGTGACTTCGAATAGCAGTTGTAGGATGATTCCACAAGGAATTGGTTCCAAGCAGTCCTTCGGAACGAATTAAGCGTGCTTAGGTGGGTTCACAGCGCATCTCTGGAAATTTAACAGCAGTGCATCAGGATCTGCGCAAAATGGCTAGCCGTTCTTCCGAAGGGTATTTGGAGTCGTTTCCAAGAGAAATTCGTGTACTTCTGTGGTTTGCAATGTATGATTCTTGCTTAGCCGTGTGCATGAAGGGAATCTTTCTAAATCGTCTGCATGGCATTCTCTGGGCTTCTGACGGATTATTCCAAATAAATCCTCTCTTTAGCCGTGATCTGGAATAACTGGCATTTCTCACCGAAAAAGCTCCCCACAGTCTCAAACCGTGAAATAATGGCATTTGAAGGGCAATTGCATGTGAAATTCCTGCTTCTCTGTGCACTAGAAGGACTGTCTCGTGTTTCTCAATTGTCACAAAGGGAGCGCTGTCCAGTGACCAGCAGTGCATCCGAATAGCATTTAGAGATTGGTTCCATAGGGATGTCAGATCTTGCAGAGATTTGGGTTCAATTCCTCACCTTTAGGTATTTCCAAGAATGAATTTCTGCCAGAACCGCAGTAGTGAATTCGAATAGCAATTGTAGGATAATTCCACAAGGAATTGGTTCCAAGCAGTCCTTCGGAACGAATTAAGCGTGTTTAGGTGGGTCCACAGCGCATCTCTGGAAATTTAACAGCAGTGAATCAGGGTATGCCAATAATGGCTAGCCGTTCAACAGAAGTGTTTTTGGAATCTGTTTCCAAGAGAAATTCGTGCCTATCTGTGGTTTGCAATGAACCATTCTTGCTTAGCCGTGTGCATGAAGGCAAACCTTTGTAATGCTCTGCATGGGATTCTATGGGCTTCTGACGGACTATTCCAAATAGCTCCTCTCTTTAGCCGTGATCTGGAATGATTGGCATTTCTCACCGAAAAAGCTCCCCACAGTCTCAAACCGTGAAATAATGGCATTTGAAGGACAATTACATGTGAAATTCCTGCTTCTCTGTACACTAGAAGGACTGTCTCGTGTTTATCAATTGTCACAAAGGGAGCGCTGTCCAATTACCAGCAGTGCATCCGATTAGGATGTCAGATCTTGCAGAGATTTGGGTTGAATTCCTCTCCTTTAGGTACTTTCAAAAATGAATTTCTGCCACAGCCCCAGTAGTGAATTCGAATAGCAGTTGTAGGATGATTCCACAAGGAATTGGTTCCAAGCAGTCCTTCGGAACGAATTAAGCGTGTTTAGCTGGGTTCACAGCGCATCTCTGGAAATTAACAGCAGTGCATCAGGATCTGCGCAAAATGGCTAGCCGTTCATCCGAAGGCTTTTTGGAGTCGTTTCCAAGAGAAATTCGTGTCCTTCTGTGGTTTGCAATGAATGATTCTTGTTTAGCTATAGACATGAACGAAATTTTTCTAAATGGTCTGCATGGGATTCTACGGGCTTCTGACGGATTATTCCAAATAAATCCGGTCTTTAGCCATGATGAGGAATGATTGGCATTTCTCACCGAAAAAGCTCCCCACAATCTCAAACCGTGAAATAATGGCATTTGAAGGGCAATTGCATGTGAAATTCCTGCTTCTCTGTGCACTAGACGGACTGTCTCCTGTTTATCAATTGTCACAAAGGGAGCGCTGTCCAATGACCAGCAGTGCTTCCGATTAGGATGTCAGATCTTGCAGAGATTTGGGTTCAATTCCTCACCTTTAGGTATGTCCAAGAATAAATTTCTGCCAGAACCGCAGTAGAGAAGTCGAATAGCAGTTGTAGGATGATTCCACAAGGAAATGGTTCCAAGAAGTCCTTCGGAACGAATTAAGCGTGTTTAGCTGGGTTCACAGCGCATCGCTGGAAATTTAACAGCAGTGCATCAGGATATGCCAAAAATGGCTAGCCGTTGATCCTAAGGGTATTTGGAGTCGTTTCCAAGAGAAATTCGAGCCTATCTGTGGTTTGCAATGAACGATTCTTGTTTAGCTATAGACATGAACGAAATCTTTCTAAATGGTCTGCATGGGATTCTATGGGCTTCTGACGGGCTATTCCAAATAAATCCTGTCTTTAGCCATAATGAGGAATGTTTGGCATTTCTCACCGAAAAAACTCCACACAATCTCAAACCGTGAAATAATGGCATTTGAAGTGCAATTCCATGTGCAATTCCTGCTTCTCTGTGCACTAGAAGGACTGTCTCATGTTTATCAATTGTCACAAAGGGAGCGCTGTCCAATGACCAGCAGTGCATCCGAATAGCATTTAGAGATTGGTTCTATAGGTATGTCAGATCTTGCAGAGATTTTGGTTCAATTCCTGACCTTTAGCTATTTCCAAGAATTAATTTCTGCCAGAACCGCAGTAGTGAAGTCGAATAGCAGTTGTGGGATGATTCCACAAGGAATTGGTTCCAAGCAGTCCTTCGGAACGAATTAATCGTGTTTAGGTGGGTTCACAGCGCATCTATGGAAATTTAACAGCAGTGCATCAGGATCTATGAAAAATGGCTAGCCGTTCATCAGAAGTGTTTTTGGAGTCTGTCTCCAAGAGAAATTCGTTCCTATCTGTGGTTTGCAAAGAACGATTCTTGCTTAGCCGTGTGCATGAAGGGAATCTTTCTAAATCGTCTGCATGGGATTCCTTGGGTTTCTGACGGACTATTCCAAATAAATCCTGTCTTTAGCCATGATCTGGAATGATTGGCATTTCTCACCGAAAAAGCTCCCCACAATCTCAAACCGTGAAATAATGGCATTTGAAGGGCAATTGCATGTGAAATTCCTGCTTCTCTGTGCACTAGAAAGACTGTCTCGTGTTTATCAATTGTAACAAAGGGAGCTCTCTCCAAAAACCAGCAGTGCATCCGATTAGCATTTAGAGATTGGTTCCATAGGGATGTCAGATCTTGCAGAGATTTGGGTTGAATTACTCCCCTTTACGTATTTTCAAGAATGAATTTCTGCCAGAACCCCAGTAGTGAATTCGAATAGCAGTTGAAGGATGATTCCTCAAGAAATTGGTTCCAAGCAGTCCTTCGGAACGAGTTAAGCGTGTTTAGGTGGGTTCACAGCGCATCTATGGAAATTTAACAGCAGTGCATCAGGATCTACGAAAAATGGCTAGCCGTTCAACAGAAGTGTGTTTGGAGTCTGTTTCCAAGAGAAATTCGTGCCTATCTGTGGTTTGCAATGAACCATTCTTGCTTAGCCGTGTGCATGAAGGCAAACCTTTGTAACGCTCTGCATGGGATTCTATGGGCTTCTGACGGACTATTCCAAATAGCTCCTCTCTTTAGCCGTGATCTGGAATATTGGCATTTCTCACCGAAAAAGCTCCCCACAGTCTCAAACCGTGAAATAATGGCATTTGAAGGGCAATTGCATGTGAAATTCCTGCTTCTCTGTGCACTAGAAGGACTGTCTCGTGTTTATCAACTGTCACAAAGGGAGCGCTGTCCAATTACCAGCAGTGCATCCGATTAGGATGTCAGATCTTTCAGAGATTTGGGTTGAATTCCTCTCCTTTAGGTACTTTAAAAAATGAATTTCTGCCAGAGCCCCAGTAGTGAATTCGAATAGCAGTTGTAGGATGATTCCACAAGGAATTGGTTCCAAGCAGTCCTTCGGAACGAATTAAGCGTGTTTAGGTGGGTTCACAGCGCATCTCTGGAAATTTAACAGCAGTGCATCAGGATATGCCAAAAATGGCTAGCCGTTCATCCGAAGGGTATTGAGTTGTTTCCAAGAGAAATTCGTGCCTATCTGTGGTTTGCAAGGAACGATTCTTGTTTAGCTATAGACATGAACGAAATCTTTCTAAATGGTCTGCATGGGATTCTATGGGCTTCTGACGGGCTATTCCAAATAAATCCTGTCTTTAGCCATGATGAGGAATGTTTGGCATTTCTCACCGAAAAAACTCCCCACAATCTCAAACCGTGAAATAATGGTATTAAGGGCAATTGCATGTGAAATTCCTACTTCTCTGTCCACTAGAAG
The DNA here is from genome assembly GCA_026122505.1 of Aldabrachelys gigantea. NCBI lineage: Eukaryota > Metazoa > Chordata > Testudines > Testudinidae > Aldabrachelys > Aldabrachelys gigantea. The sequence continues at coordinate 204,711 of JALNIE010000040.1, read as the reverse complement.
GACTGTCTCGTGCTTATCAATTGTCACAAAGGGAGCGCTGACCAATGAACAGCAGTGCATCCGAGTACCGTTTAGAGATTGGTTCAATACGGATGTCAGATCTTGCAGAGATTTGGGTAGGATTCGTCACCTTTAGACATTTTTAAGAATAAATTTCTGCCAGAACCCCAGTAGCGAATTCGAATAGCAGTTGAAGGATGATTCCTCAAGAAATTGGTTCCAAGCAGTCCTTCGGAATCAATTAATCGTGTTTAGGTGGGTTCACAGCCCATCTATGGAAATTTAACAGCAGTGCATCAGGATCTACGAAAAATGGCTAGCCGTTCATTCGAAGGGTATTTGGAGTCGTTTCCAAGAGAAATTCGTGTCCTTCTGTGGTTTGCAATGAATGATTCTTGCTTAGCCGTGTGCATGAAGGGAATCTTTCTCAATCGTCTGCATGGCATTCTATGGGCTTCTGACGGACTATTCCAAATAAATCCTCTCTTTAGCCGTGATCTGGAATAACTGGCATTTCTCACCGAAAAAGCTCCCCTCAGTCTCAAACCGTGAAATAATGGCATTTGAAGGGCAATTGCATGTGAAATTCCTGCTTCTCTGTGCACTAGAAGTACTGTCTCGTGTTTCTCAATTGTCACAAAGGGAGCGCTGTCCAATGACCAGCAGTGCATCCGAATAGCATTTAGAGATTCGTTCCATAGGGATGTCAGATCTTGCAGAGATTTGGGTTCAATTCCTCTCATTTAGGTACGTTCAAAAATGAATTTCTGCCAGAGCCCCAGTAGTGAATTCGATTAGCAGTTGAAGGATGATTCCTCAAGAAATTGGTTCCAAGCAGTCCTTCGGAACGAGTTAAGCGTGTTTAGGTGGGTTCACAGCGCACCTATGGAAATTTAAGAGCAGTGCACCAGAATCTACGAAAAATGGCTAGCCGTTCAACAGAAGTGTGTTTGGAGTCTGTTTCCAAGAGAAATTCGTGCCTATCTGTGGTTTGCAATGAACCATTCTTGCTTAGCCGTGTGCCTGAAGGCAAACCTTTGTAATGCTCTGCATGGGATTCTATGGGCTTCTGACGGACTATTCCAAATAGCTCCTCTCTTTAGCCGTGATCTGGAATAATTGGCATTTCTCACCGAAAAAGCTCCCCTCAGTCTCAAACCGTCAAATAATGGCATTTGAAGGGCAATTGCATGTGAAATTCCTGCTCTCTGTACACTAGAAGGACTGTCTCGTGTTTATCAATTGTCACAAAGGGAGCGCTGTCCAATGACCAGCAGTGCATCCGATTAGGATGTCAGATCTTGCAGAGATTTGGGTTGAATTCCTCTCCTTTAGGTACTTTCAAAAATGAATTTCTGCCACAGCCCCAGTAGTGAATTCGAATAGCAGTTGTAGGATGATTCCACAAGGAATTGGTTCCAAGCAGTCCTTCGGAACGAATTAAGCGTGTTTAGCTGGGTTCACAGCGCATCTCTGGAAATTAACAGCAGTGCATCAGGGTATGCCAAAAATGGCTAGCCGTTGATCCTAAGGGTATTTGGAGTCGTTTCTAAGGGAAATTCGTGCCAATCTGTGGTTCGCAATGAACGATTCTTGTTTAGCTATAGACATGAACGAAATCTTTCTAAATGGTCTGCATGGGATTCTATGGGCTTCTGACGGACTATTCCAAATAAATCCTGTCTTTAGCCATGATGAGGAATGATTGGCATTTCTCACCGAAAAAGCTCCCCACAATCTCAAACCGTGAAATAATGGTATTAAGGGCAATTGCATGTGAAATGCCTGCTTCTCTGTGCACTAGAAGGACTGTCTCGTGTTTGTCAATTGTCACAAAGGGAGCGCTGTCCAATGACCAGCAGTGCATCCGAATAGCATTTAGAGATTGGTTCTATAGGTATGTCAGATCTTGCAGAGATTTTGGTTCAATTCCTCACCTTTAGCTATTTCCAAGAATGAATTTCTGCCAGAACCGCAGTAGTGAAGTCGAATAGCAGTTGTAGGATGATTCCACAAGGAATTGGTTCCAAGAAGTCCTTCGGAACGAATTAATCGTGTTTTGGTGGGTTCACAGCGCATCTATCGAAATTTAACAGCAGTGCATCAGGATCTACGAAAAATGGCTAGCTGTTCATGAGAAGTGTTTTTGGAGTCTGTCTCCAAGAGAAATTCGTTCCTATCTGTGGTTTCAAAGAACGATTCTTGCTTAGCCGTGTGCATGAAGGGAATCTTTCTAAATGGTCTGCATGGAATTCCCTGGGTTTCTGACGGACTATTCCAAATAAATCCTGTCTTAACCATGATCTGGAATGATTGGCATTTCTCACCGAAAAAGCTCCCCACAATCTCAAACCGTGAAATAATGGCATTTGAAGGGCAATTGCATGTGAAATTCCTGCTTCTCTGTGCACTAGAAAGACTGTCTCGTGTTTATCAATTGTCACAAAGGGAGCTCTATCCAAAGACCAGCAGTGCATCCGATTTGCATTTAGAGATTGGTTCCATAGGGATGTCAGATCTTGCAGAGATTTGGGTTGAATTACTCCCCATTACGTATTTTCAAGAATGAATTTCTGCCAGAACCCCAGTAGTGAATTCGAATAGCAGTTGAAGGATGATTCCTCAAGAAATTGGTTCCAAGCAGTCCTTCGGAACGAGTTAAGCGTGTTTAGGTGGGTTCACAGCGCATCTATGGAAATTTAACAGCAGTGCATCAGGATCTACGAAAAATGGCTAGCCGTTCAACAGAAGTGTTTTTGGAGTCTGTTTCCAAGAGAAATTCGTGCCTATCTGTGATTTGCAATGAACCATTCTTGCTTAGCCGTGTGCATGAAGGCAAACCTTTGTAATGCTCTGCATGGGATTCTATGGGCTTCTGACGGACTATTCCAAATAGCTCCTCTCTTTAGCCGTGATCTGGAATAATTGGCATTTCTCACCGAAAAAGCTCCCCACAGTCTCAAACCGTGAAATAATGGCATTTGAAGGGCAATTGCATGTGAAATTCCTGCTTCTCTGTACACTAGAAGGACTGTCTCGTGTTTATAAATTGTCACAAAGGGAGCGCTGTCCAATTACCAGCAGTGCATCCGATTAGGATGTCAGATCTTTCGGAGATTTGGGTTGAATTCCTCTCCTTTAGGTACTTTCAAAAATGAATTTCTACCAGAACCCCAGTAGTGAATTCGAATAGCAGTTGAAGGATGATTCCTCAAGAAATTGGTTCCAAGCAGTCCTTCGGAATGAATTAATCGTGTTTAGGTGGGTTCACAGCCCATCTATGGAAATTTAACAGCAGTGCATCAGGATCTGGGCAAAATGGCTAGCCGTTCATCCGAAGGGTATTTGGAGTCGTTTCCAAGAGAAATTCGTGTCCTTCTGTGGTTTGCAATGAATGATTCTTGCTTAGCCGTGTGCATGAAGGGAATCTTTCTAAATCGTCTGCATGGCATTCTATGGGCTTCTGACGGACTATTCCAAATAAATCCTCTCTTTAGCCGTGATCTGGAATAACTGGCATTTCTCACCGAAAAAGCTCCCCTCAGTCTCAAACCGTGAAATAATGGCATTTGAAGGGCAATTGCATGTGAAATTCCTGCTTCTCTGTGCACTAGAAGGACTGTCTCGTGTTTCTCAATTGTAACAAAGGGAGCGCTGTCCAATGACCAGCAGTGCATCCGAATAGCATTTAGAGATTGGTTCCATAGGGATGTCAGATCTTGCAGAGATTTGGGTTCAATTCCTCTCATTTAGGTACGTTCAAAAATGAATTTCTGCCAGAGGCCCAGTAGTGAATTCGCTTAGCAGTTGAAGGATGATTCCTCAAGAAATTGGTTCCAAGCAGTCCTTCGGAACGAGTTAAGCGTGTTTAGGTGGGTTCACAGCGCACCTATGGAAATTTAAGAGCAGTGCACCAGAATCTACGAAAAATGGCTAGCCGTTCAACAGAAGTGTTTTTGGAGTCTGTTTCCAAGAGAAATTCGTGCCTATCTGTGGTTTGCAATGAACCATTCTTGCTTAGCCGTGTGCCTGAAGGCAAACCTTTGTAATGCTCTGCATGGGATTCTATGGGCTTCTGACGGACTATTCCAAATAGCTCCTCTCTATAGCCGTGATCTGAAATAATTGGCATTTCTCACCGAAAAAGCTCCCCTCAGTCTCAAACCGTGAAATAATGGCATTTGAAGGGCATTGCATGTGAAATGCCTGCTTCTCTGTGCACTAGAAGGACTGTCTCGTGTTTATCAATTGTCACAAATGGAGCGCTGTCCAATGACCAGCAGTGCATCCGATTAGGATGTCAGATCTTGCAGAGATTTGGGTTCAATTCCTCACCTTTAGGTATTTCCAAGAATGAATTTCTGCCAGAACCGCAGTAGTGAATTCGAATAGCAGTTGTAGGATGATTCCACAAGGAATTGGTTCCAAGCAGTCCTTCGGAACGAATTAAGCGTGTTTAGCTGGGTTCACAGCGCATCGCTCGAAATTTAACAGCAGTGCATCAGGATATGCCAACAATGGCTAGCCGTTCATTCGAAGGGTATTTGGAGTCGTTTCCAAGAGAAATTCGAGCCTATCTGTGGTTTGCAATGAACGATTCTTGTTTAGCTATAGACATGAACGAAATCTTTCTAAATGGTCTGCATGGGATTCTATGGGCTTCTGACGGACTATTCCAAATAAATCCTGTCTTTAGCCATGATGAGGAATGTTTGGCATTTCTCACCGAAAAAGCTCCCCACAATCTCAAACCGTGAAATAATGGTATTAAGGGCAATTGCATGTGAAATTCCTGCTTCTCTGTGCACTAGAAGGACTGTCTCGTGTTTGTCAATTGTCACAAAGGGAGCGCTGTCCAATGACCAGCAGTGCATCCGAATAGCATTTAGAGATTGATTCCATAGGGATGTCAGATCTTGCAGAGATTTGGGTTGAATTCCTCTCATTTAGGTACTTTCAAAAATGAATTTCTGCCAGAGCCCCAGTAGTGACTTCGAATAGCAGTTGTAGGATGATTCCACAAGGAATTGGTTCCAAGCAGTCCTTCGGAACGAATTAAGCGTGTTTAGCTGGGTTCACAGCGCATCTCTGGAAATTTAACAGCAGTGCATCAGGATCTGCGCAAAATGGCTAGCCGTTCTTCCGAAGGGTATTTGGAGTCGTTTCCAAGAGAAATTCGTGTACTTCTGTGGTTTGCAATGTATGATTCTTGCTTAGCCGTGTGCATGAAGGGAATCTTTCTAAATCGTCTGCATGGCATTCTCTGGGCTTCTGACGGATTATTCCAAATAAATCCTCTCTTTAGCCGTGATCTGGAATAACTGGCATTTCTCACCGAAAAAGCTCCGCACAGTCTCAAACCGTGAAATAATGGCATTTGAAGGGCAATTGCATGTGAAATTCCTGCTTCTCTGTGCACTAGAAGGACTGTCTCGTGTTTCTCAATTGTCACAAAGGGAGCGCTGTCCAGTGACCAGCAGTGCATCCGAATAGCATTTAGAAATTGGTTCCATAGGGATGTCAGATCTTGCAGAGATTTGGGTTCTATTCCTCACCTTTAGGTATTTCCAAGAATGAATTTCTGCCAGAACCGCAGTAGTGAATTCGAATAGCAATTGTAGGATAATTCCACAAGGAATTGGTTCCAAGCAGTCCTTCGGAACGAATTAAGCGTGTTTAGGTGGGTCCACAGCGCATCTCTGGAAATTTAACAGCAGTGAATCAGGGTATGCCAATAATGGCTAGCCGTTCAACAGAAGTGTTTTTGGAATCTGTTTCCAAGAGAAATTCGTGCCTATCTGTGGTTTGCAATGAACCATTCTTGCTTAGCCGTGTGCATGAAGGCAAACCTTTGTAATGCTCTGCATGGGATTCTATGGGCTTCTGACGGACTATTCCAAATAGCTCCTCTCTTTAGCCGTGATCTGGAATAATTGGCATTTCTCACCGAAAAAGCTCCCCACAGTCTCAAACCGTGAAATAATAGCATTTGAAGGACAATTACATGTGAAATTCCTACTTCTCTGTACACTAGAAGGACTGTCTCGTGTTTATCAATTGTCACAAAGGGAGCGCTGTCCAATTACCAGCAGTGCATCCGATTAGGATGTCAGATCTTTCAGAGATTTGGGTTGAATTCCTCTCCTTTAGGTACTTTCAAAAATGAATTTCTGCCACAGCCCCAGTAGTGAATTCGAATAGCAGTTGTAGGATGATTCCACAAGGAATTGGTTCCAAGCAGTCCTTCGGAACGAATTAAGCGTGTTTAGCTGGGTTCACAGCGCATCTCTGGAAATTAACAGCAGTGCATCAGGATCTGCGCAAAATGGCTAGCCGTTCATCCAAAGGCTTTTTGGAGTCGTTTCCAAGAGAAATTCGTGTCCTTCTGTGGTTTGCAATGAATGATTCTTGTTTAGCTATAGACATGAACGAAATTTTTCTAAATGGTCTGCATGGGATTCTACGGGCTTCTGACGGATTATTCCAAATAAATCCTGTCTTTAGCCATGATTAGGAATGATTGGCATTTCTCACCGAAAAAGCTCCCCACAATCTCAAACCGTGAAATAATGGCATTTGAAGGGCAATTGCATGTGAAATTCCTGCTTCTCTGTGCACTAGAAGGACTGTCTCGTGTTTATCAATTGTCACAAAGGGAGCGCTGTCCAATTACCAGCAGTGCATCCGATTAGGATGTCAGATATTTCGGAGATTGGGGTTGAAATCCTCTCATTTAGGTACTTTCAAAAATGAATTTCTGCCACAGCCCCAGTAGTGAATTCGAATAGCAGTTGTAGGATGATTCCACAAGGAATTGGTTCCAAGCAGTCCTTCGGAACGAATTAAGCGTGTTTAGCTGGGTTCACAGCGCATCTCTGGAAATTAACAGCAGTGCATCAGGATCTGCGCAAAATGGCTAGCCGTTCATCCGAAGGGTATTTGGAGTCGTTTCCAAGAGAAATTCGTGTCCTTCTGTGGTTTGCAATGAATGATTCTTGTTTAGCCGTGTGCATGAAGGCAAATCTTTCTAATTGGTCTGCATGGGATTCTATGGGCTTCTGACGGATTATTCCAAATAAATCCTGTCTTTAGCCATGATGAGGAATGTTTGGCATATCTCACCGAAAAAACTCCCCACAACCTCAAACCGTGAAATAATGGCATTTGAAGGGCAATTGCATGTGAAATTCCGGCTTCTCTGTGCGCTAGAAGGACTGTCTCGTGTTTATCAATTGTCACAAAGGGAACGCTGTCCAATTACCAGCAGTGCATCCGAATAGCATTTAGAGATTGGTTCCATAGGGATGTCATATCTTGCAGAGATTTGGGTTCAATTCCTCTCATTTAGGTACTTTCAAAAATGAATTTCTGACAGAGCCCCAGTAGTGACTTCGAATAGCAGTTGTAGGATGATTCCACAAGGAATTGGTTCCAAGCAGTCCTTCGGAACGAATTAAGTGTGTTTAGCTGGGTTGACAGCGCATCTCTGGAAATTAACAGCAGTGCATCAGGATCTGCGCAAAATGGCTAGCCGTTCATCCAAAGGCTTTTTGGAGTCGTTTCCAAGAGAAATTCGTGTCCTTCTGTGGTTTGCAATGAATGATTCTTGTTTAGCTATAGACATGAACGAAATTTTTCTAAATGGTCTGCATGGGATTCCATGGGCTTCTGACGGATTATTCCAAATAAATCCTGTCTTTAGCCATGATGAGGAATGATTGGCATTTCTCACCGAAAAAGCTCCCAACAATCTCAAACCGTGAAATAATGGCATTTGAAGGGCAATTGCATGTGAAATTCCTGCTTCTCTGTGCACTAGAAGGACTGTCTCGTGTTTATCAATTGTCACAAACGGAGCGCTGTCCATTTACCAGCAGTGCTTCCGATTAGGATGTCAGATCTTGCAGAGATTTGGGTTCAATTCCTCACCTTTAGGTATGTCCAAGAATGAATTTCTGCCAGAACCGCCGTAGAGAAGTCGAATAGCAGTTGTAGGATGATTCCACAAGGAAATGGTTCCAAGAAGTCCTTCGGAACGAATTAAGCGTGTTTAGCTGGGTTCACAGCGCATCGCTGGAAATTTAACAGCAGTGCATCAGGATATGCCAAAAATGGCTAGCCGTTCATTCGAAGGGTATTTGGAGTCGTTTCCAAGAGAAATTCGAGCCTATCTGTGGTTTGCAATGAACGATTCTTGTTTAGCTATAGACATGAACGAAATCTTTCTAAATGGTCTACATGGGATTCTATGGGCTTCTGACGGGCTATTCCAAATAAATCCTGTCTTTAGCCATGATGAGGAATGTTTGGCATTTCTCACCGAGAAAACTCCATACAATCTCAAACCGTGAAATAATGGCATTTGAAGGGCAATTCCATGTGCAATTCCTGCTTCTCTATGCACTAGAAGGACTGTCTCATGTTTATCAATTGTCACAAAGGGAGCGCTGTCCAATGACCAGCAGTGCATCCGAATAGCATTTAGAGATTGGTTCTATAGGTATGTCAGATCTTGCAGAGATTTTGGTTCAGTTCCTCACCTTTAGCTATTTCCAAGAATGAATTTCTGCCAGAACCGCAGTAGTGAAGTCGAATAGCAGTTGTAGGATGATTCCACAAGGAATTGGTTCCAAGCAGTCCTTCGGAACGAATTAATCGTGTTTAGGTGGGTTCACAGCGCATCTATGGAAATTTAACAGCAGTGCATCAGGATCTACGAAAAATGGCTAGCCGTTCATCAGAAGTGTTTTTGGAGTCTGTCTCCAAGAGAAATTCGTTCCTATCTGTGGTTTGCAAAGAACGATTCTTGCTTAGCCGTGTGCATGAAGGGAATCTTTCTAAATCGTCTGCATGGGATTCCTTGGGTTTCTGACGGACTATTCCAAATAAATCCTGTCTTTAGGCATGATCTGGAATAATTGGCATTTCTCACCGAAAAAGCTCCCCACAATCTCAAACCGTGAAATAATGGCATTTGAAGGGCAATTGCATGTGAAATGCCTGCTTCTCTGTGCACTAGAAAGACTGTCTCGTGTTTATCAATTGTCACAAAGGGAGCTCTATCCAAAAACCAGCAGTGCATCCGATTAGCATTTAGAGATTGGTTCCATAGGGATGTCAGATCTTGCAGAGATTTGGGTTGAATTACTCCCCTTTACGTATTTTCAAGAATGAATTTCTGCCAGAACCCCATTAGTGAATTCGAATAGCAGTCGAAGGATGATTCCTCAAGAAATTGGTTCCAAGCAGTCCTTCGGAACGAGTTAAGCGTGTTTAGGTGGTTTCACAGCGCATCTCTGGAAATTAACAGCAGTGCATCAGGATCTGCGCAAAATGGCTAGCCGTTCATCCGAAGGGTATTTGGAGTCGTTTCCAAGAGAAATTCGTGTCCTTCTGTGGTTTGCAATGAATGATTCTTGTTTAGCCGTGTGCATGAAGGCAAATCTTTCTAATTGGTCTGCATGGGATTCTATGGGCTTCTGACGGATTATTCCAAATAAATCCTGTCTTTAGCCATGATGAGGAATGTTTGGCATATCTCATCGAAAAAACTCACCACAACCTCAAACCGTGAAATAATGGCATTTGAAGGGCAATTGCATGTGAAATTCCCGCTTCTCTGTGCGCTAGAAGGACTGTCTCGTGTTTATCAATTGTCACAAAGGGAACGCTGTCCAATTACCAGCAGTGCATCCGAATAGCATTTAGAGATTGGTTCCATAGGGATGTCATATCTTGCAGAGATTTGGGTTCAATTCCTCTCATTTAGGTACTTTCAAAAATGAATTTCTGACAGAGCCCCAGTAGTGATTTCGAATAGCAGTTGTAGGATGATTCCACAAGGAATTGGTTCCAAGAAGTCCTTCGGAACGAATTAAGCGTGTTTAGCTGGGTTCACAGCGCATCTCTGGAAATTAACAGCAGTGCATCAGGATCTGCGCAAAATGGCTAGCCGTTCATCCGAAGGGTATTTGGAGTCGTTTCCAAGAGAAATTCGTGTCCTTCTGTGGTTTGCAGTGAATGATTCTTGTTTAGCTATAGACATGAACGAAATTTTTCTAAATGGTCTGCATGGGATTCCATGGGCTTCTGACGGATTATTCCAAATAAATCCTGTCTTTAGCCATGATGAGGAATGATTGGCATTTCTCACCGAAAAAGCTCCCAACAATCTCAAACCGTGAAATAATGGCATTTGAAGGGCAATTGCATGTGAAATTCCTGCTTCTCTGTGCACTAGAAGGACTGTCTCGTGTTTATCAATTGTCACAAACGGAGCGCTGTCCAATGACCAGCAGTGCTTCCGATTAGGATGTCAGATCTTGCAGAGATTTGGGTTCAATTCCTCACCTTTTGGTATGTCCAAGAATGAATTTCTGCCAGAACCGCCGTAGAGAAGTCGAATAGCAGTTGTAGGATGATTCCACAAGGAAATGGTTCCAAGAAGTCCTTCGGAACGAATTAAGCGTGTTTAGCTGGGTTCACAGCGCATCGCTGGAAATTTAACAGCAGTGCATCAGGATATGCCAAAAATGGCTAGCCGTTCATTCGAAGGGTATTTGGAGTCGTTTCCAAGAGAAATTCGAGCCTATCTGTGGTTTGCAATGAACGATTCTTGTTTAGCTATAGACATGAACGAAATCTTTCTAAATGGTCTGCATGGGATTCTATGGGCTTCTGACGGGCTATTCCAAATAAATCCTGTCTTTAGCCATGATGAGGAATGTTTGGCATTTCTCACCGAGAAAACTCCACACAATCTCAAACCGTGAAATAATGGCATTTGAAGGGCAATTCCATGTGCAATTCCTGCTTCTCTGTGCACTAGAAGGACTGTCTGATGTTTATCAATTGTCACAAAGGAGCTCTATCCAAAGACCAGCAGTGCATCCGATTAGCATTTAGAGATTGGTTCCATAGGGATGTCAGATCTTGCAGAGATTTGGGTTGAATTACTCCCCTTTACGTAGTTTCAAGAATGAATTTCTGCCAGAACCCCAGTAGTGAATTCGAATAGCAGTTGTAGGATGATACCACAAGGAATTGGTTCCAAGCAGTCCTTCGGAACGAATTAAGCGTGTTTAGCTGGGTTCTCAGAACTTCTCTGGAAATTTAACAGCAGTGCATCAGGATCGGGGCAAAATGGCTAGCCGTTCATCCGAAGGGTATTTGGAGTCGTTTCCAAGAGAAATTCGTGTCCTTCTGTGGTTTGCAATGAATGATTCTTGCTTAGCCGTGTGCATGAAGGGAATCTTTCTAAATCGTCTGCATGGCATTCTATGGGCTTCTGACGGACTATTCCAAATAAATCCTCTCTTTAGCCGTGATCTGTAATAACTGGCATTTCTCACCGAAAAAGCTCCCCACAGTCTCAAACCGTGAAATAATGGCATTTGAAGGGCAATTGCATGTGAAATTCCTGCTTCTCTGTCCACTAGAAGGACTGTCTTGTGTTTCTCAATTGTCACAAAGGGAGCGCTGTCCAATGACCAGCAGTGCATCTGAATAGCATTTAGAGATTGGTTCCATAGGGATGTCAGATCTTGCAGAGATTTGGGTTCAATTCCTCTCATTTAGGTACTTTCAAAAATGAATTTCTGCCAGAGCCCCAGTAGTAAATTCGATTAGCAGTTGAAGGATGATTCCTCAAGAAATTGGTTCCAAGCAGTCCTTCGGAACGAGTTAAGCGTGTTTAGGTGGGTTCACAGCGCATCTATGGAAATTAAAGAGCAGTGCACCAGGATCTACGAAAAATGGCTAGCCGTTCAACAGAAGTGTTTTTGGAGTCTGTTTCCGAGAGAAATTCGTGCCTATCTGTGGTTTGCAATGAACCATTCTTGCTTAGCCGTGTGCCTGAAGGCAAACCTTTGTAATGCTCTGCCTGGGATTCTATGGGCTTCTGACGGACTATTCCAAATAGCTCCTCTCTTTAGCCGTGATCTGGAATAATTGGCATTTCTAACCGAAAAAGCTCCCCACAGTCTGAAACCGTGAAATAATGGCATTTGAAGGGCAATTGCATGTGAAATTCCTGCTTCTCTGTACACTAGAAGGACTGTCTCGTGTTTATCAATTGTAACAAAGGGAGCTCTCTCCAAAAACCAGCAGTGCATCCGATTAGCATTTAGAGATTGGTTCCATAGGGATGTCAGATCTTGCAGAGATTTGCGTTCTATTCCTCACCTTTAGGTATTTCCAAGAATGAATTTCTGCCAGAACCGCAGTAGTGAATTCGAATAGCAATTGTAGGATAATTCCACAAGGAATTGGTTCCAAGCAGTCCTTCGGAACGAATTAAGCGTGTTTAGGTGGGTCCACAGCGCATCTCTGGAAATTTAACAGCAGTGAATCAGGGTATGCCAATAATGGCTAGCCGTTCAACAGAAGTGTTTTTGGAATCTGTTTCCAAGAGAAATTCGTGCCTATCTGTGGTTTGCAATGAACCATTCTTGCTTAGCCGTGTGCATGAAGGCAAACCTTTGTAATGCTCTGCATGGGATTCTATGGGCTTCTGACGGACTATTCCAAATAACTCCTCTCTTTAGCCGTGATCTGGATTAATTGGCATTTCTCACCGAAAAAGCTCCCCACAGTCTCAAACCGTGAAATAATGGCATTTGAAGGACAATTACATGTGAAATTCCTGCTTCTCTGTACACTAGAAGGACTGTCTCGTGTTTATCAATTGTCACAAAGGGAGCGCTGTCCAATGACCAGCAGTGCATCCGATTAGGATGTCAGATCTTTCAGAGATTTGGGTTGAATTCCTCTCCTTTAGGTACTTTCAAAAATGAATTTCTGCCACAGCCCCAGTAGTGAATTCGAATAGCAGTTGTAGGAAGATTCCACAAGGAATTGGTTCCAAGCAGTCCTTCGGAACGAATTAAGCGTGTTTAGCTGGGTTCACAGCGCATCTCTGGAAATTAACAGCAGTGCATCAGGATCTGCGCAAAATGGCTAGCCGTTCATCCGAAGGGTATTTGGAGTCGTTTCCAAGAGAAATTCGTGTCCTTCTGTGGTTTGCAATGAATGATTCTTGTTTAGCTATAGACATGAACGAAAACTTTCTAAATGGTCTGCATGGGATTCTATGGGCTTCTCACGGATTATTCCAAATAAATCCTGTCTTTAGCCATGATGAGGAATGATTGGCATTTCTCACCGAAAAAGCTCCCCACAATCTCAAACCGTGAAATAATGGCATTTGAAGGGCAATTGCATGTGAAATTCCTGCTTCTCTGTGCACTAGAAGGACTGTCTCGTGTTTATCAATTGTCACAAACGGAGCGCTGTCCAATGACCAGCAGTGCTTCCGATTAGGATGTCAGATCTTGCAGAGATTTGGGTTCAATTCCTCACCTTTAGGTATGTCCAAGAATGAATTTCTGCCAGAACCGCCGTAGAGAAGTCGAATAGCAGTTGTAGGATGATTCCACAAGGAAATGGTTCCAAGAAGTCCTTCGGAACGAATTAAGCGTGTTTAGCTGGGTTCACAGCGCATCGCCGAAAATTTAACAGCAGTGCATCAGGATATGCCAAAAATGGCTAGCCGCTCATTCGAAGGGTATTTGGAGTCGTTTCCAAGAGAAATTCGAGCCTATCTGTGGTTTGCAATGAACGATTCTTGTTTAGCTATAGACATGAACGAAATCTTTCTAAATGGTCTGCATGGGATTCTATGGGCTTCTGACGGGCTATTCCAAATAAATCCTGTCTTTAGCCATGATGAGGAATGTTTGGCATTTCTCACCGAAAAAACTCCCCACAATCTCAAACCGTGAAATAATGGCATTTGAAGGGCAATTGCATGTGAAATTCCTGCTTCTCTGTGCACTAGAAGGACTGTCTCCTGTTTATCAATTGTCACAAAGGGAGCGCTGTCCAATGACCAGCAGTGCATCCGAATAGCATTTAGAGATTGGTTCTATAGGTATGTCAGATCTTGCAGAGATTTTGGTTCAATTCCTCACCTTTAGCTATTTCCAAGAATGAATTTCTGCCAGAACCGCAGTAGAGAAGTCGAATAGCAGTTGTAGGATGATTCCACAAGGAATTGGTTCCAAGCAGTCCTTCGGAACGAATTAATCGTGTTTAGGTGGGTTCACAGCGCATCTATGGAAATTTAACAGCAGTGCATCAGGATCTACGAAAAATGGCTAGCCGTTCATCAGAAGTGTTTTTGGAGTCTGTCTGCAAGAGAAATTCGTTCCTATCTGTGGTTAGCAAAGAACGATTCTTGCTTAGCCGTGTGCATGAAGGGAATCTTTCTAAATGGTCTGCATGGGATTCCTTGGGTTTCTGACGGACTATTCCAAATAAATCCTGTCTTTAGCCATGATCTGGAATGATTGGCATTTCTCACCGAAAAAGCTCCCCACAATCTCAAACCGTGAAATAATGGCATTTGAAGGGCAATTGCATGTGAAATTCCTGCTTCTCTGTGCACTAGAAAGACTGTCTCGTGTTTATCAATTTTCACAAAGGGAGCTCTATCCAAAAACCAGCAGTGCATCCGATTAGCATTTAGAGATTGGTTCCATAGGGATGTCAGATCTTGCAGAGATTTGGGTTGAATTACTCCCCTTTACGTATTTTCAAGAATGAATTTCTGCCAGAACCCCAGTAGTGAATTCGAATAGCAGTTGAAGGATGATTCCTCAAGAAATTGGTTCCAAGCAGTCCTTCGGAACGAGTTAAGCGTGTTTAGGTGGGTTCACAGCGCATCTATGGAAATTTAACAGCAGTGCATCAGGATCTACGAAAAATGGCTAGCCGTTCATCAGAAGTGTTTTTGGAGTCTGTCTCCAAGAGAAATTCGTGCCTATCTGTGGTTTGCAATGAACCATTCTTGCTTAGCCGTGTGCATGAAGGCAAACCTTTGTAACGCTCTGCATGGGATTCTATGGGCTTCTGACGGACTATTCCAAATAGCTCCTCTCTTTAGCCGTGATCTGGAATAATTGGCATTTCTCACCGAAAAAGCTCCCCCACAGTCTCAAACCGTGAAATAATGGCATTTGAAGGGCAATTGCATGTGAAATTCCTGCTTCTCTGTGCACTAGAAGGACTGTCTCGTGTTTATCAATTGTCACAAAGGGAGCGCTGTCCAATTACCAGCAGTGCATCCGATTAGGATGTCAGATCTTTCAGAGATTTGGGTTTGAATTCCTCTCCTTTAGGTACTTTCAAAAATGAATTTCTGCCAGAGCCCCAGTAGTGAATTCGAATAGCAGTTGTAGGATGATTCCACAAGGAATTGGTTCCAAGCAGTCCTTCGGAACGAATTAAGCGTGTTTAGCTGGGTTCACAGCGCATCTCTGGAAATTTAACAGCAGTGCATCAGGATATGCCAAAAATGGCTAGCCGTTCATCCGAAGGGTATTGAGCCGTTTCCAAGAGAAATTCGTGCCTATCTGTGGTTTGCAATGAACGATTCTTGTTTAGCTATAGACATGAAACGAAATCTTTCTAAATGGTCTGCATGGGATTCTATGGGCTTCTGACGGGCTATTCCAAATAAATCCTGTCTTTAGCCATGATGAGGAATGTTTGGCATTTCTCACCGAAAAAACTCCCCACAATCTCAAACCGTGAAATAATGGTATTAAGGGCAATTCCATGTGCAATTCCTGCTTCTCTGTGCACTAGAAGGACTGTCTCGTGTTTGTCAATTGTCACAAAGGGAGCGCTGTCCAATGACCACCAGTGCATCCGATTAGGATGTCAGATCTTTCAGAGATTTGGGTTGAATTCCTCTCCTTTAGGTACTTTCAAAAATGAATTTCTGCCAGAGCCCCGGTGGTAAACTCGAATAGCAGTTGTAGGATGATTCCACAAGGAATTGGTTCCAAGCAGTCCTTCGGAACGAATTAAGCGTGTTTAGCTGGGTTCACAGCGCATCTCTGGAATTTTAACAGCAGTGCATCAGGATCTGCGCAAAATGGCTAGCCGTTCATCCGAAGGGTATTTGAGTCGTTTCAAAGAGAAATTCGAGCCTATCTGTGGTTTGCAATGAATGATTCTTGCTTAGCTGTGTGCATGAAGGGAATCTTTCTAAATCGTCTGCATGGGATTCTATGGGCTTCTGACGGACTATTCCAAATAAATCCTGTCTTTAGCCATGATGAGGAATGTTTGGCATTTCTCACCGAAAAAACTCCCCACAATCTCAAACCGTGAAATAATGGTATTAAGGGCAATTGCATGTGAAATTCCTACTTCTCTGTCCACTAGAAGGACTGTCTCGTGCTTATCAATTGTCACAAAGGAAGCGCTGACCAATGAACAGCAGTGCATCCGAGTACCGTTTAGAGATTGGTTCAATACGGATGTCAGATCTTGCAGAGATTTGGGTAGAATTCGTCACCTTTAGATATTTTTAAGAATAAATTTCTGCCAGAACCCCAGTAAGTGAATTCGAATAGCAGTTGAAGGATGATTCCTCAAGAAATTGGTTCCAAGCAGTCCTTCGGAATGAATTAATCGTGTTTAGGTGGGTTCACAGCCCATCTATGGAAATTTAACAGCAGTGCATCAGGAACTGGGCAAAATGGCTAGCCGTTCATGCGAAGGGTATTTGGAGTCGTTTCCAAGAGAAATTCGTGTCCTTCTGTGGTTTGCAATGAATGATTCTTGCGTAGAACCGTGTGCATGAAGGGAATCTTTCTAAATCGTCTGCATGGCATTCTATGGGCTTCTGACGGACTATTCCAAATAAATCCTCTCTTTAGCCGTGATCTGGAATAATTGGCATTTCTCACCGAAAAAGCTCCCCACAGTCTCAAAACCGTGAAATAAGGGCATTTGAAGGGCAATTGCATGTGAAATTCCTGCTTCTCTGTGCACTAGAAGGACTGTCTCGTGTTTCTCAATTGTCACAAAGGGAGCGCTGTCCAATGACCCGCAGTGCATCCGAATAGCATTTAGAGATTGGTTCCATAGGGATGTCAGATCTTGCAGAGATTTGGGTTCAATTCCTCTCATTTAGGTACTTTAAAAAATGAATTTCTGCCAGAGCCCCGTAGTGAATTCGATTAGCACTTGAAGGATGATTCCTCAAGAAATTGGTTCCAAGCAGTCCTTCGGAACGAGTTAAGCGTGTTTAGGTGGGTTCACAGCGCATCTATGGAAATTTAAGAGCAGTGCACCAGGATCTACGAAAAATGGCTAGCGTTCAACAGAAGTGTTTTTGGAATCTGTTTCCAAGAGAAATTCGTGTCTATCTGTGGTTTGCAATGAACCATTCTTGCTTAGCCGTGTCCATGAAGGCAAACCTTTGTAATGCTCTGCATGGGATTCTATGGGCTCCTGACGGACGATTCCAAATAGCTCCTCTCTTTAGCCGTGATCTGGAATAATTGGCATTTCTCACCGAAAAAGCTCCCCACAGTCTCAAACCGTGAAATAATGGCATTTGAAGGGCATTGCATGTGAAATGCCTGCTTCTCTGTGCACTAGAAGGACTGTCTCGTGTTTATCAATTGTCACAAATGGAGCGCTGTCCAATGACCAGCAGTGCATCCGATTAGGATGTCAGATCTTGCAGAGATTTGGGTTCAATTCCTCACCTTTAGGTATTTCCAAGAATGAATTTCTGCCAGAACCGCAGTAGAGAAGTCGAATAGCAGTTGTAGGATAATTCCACAAGGAAATGGTTCCAAGCAGTCCTTCGGAACGAATTAAGCGTGTTTAGCTGGGTTCACAGCGCATCGCTGGAAATTTTAACATCAGTGCATCAGGATATGCCAAAAATGGCTAGCCGTTCATTCGAAGGGTATTTGGAGTCGTTTCCAAGAGAAATTCGAGCCTATCTGTGGTTTGCAATGAATGATTCTTGTTTAGCCGTGTGCATGAAGGCAAACCTTTCTAAATGGTCTGTATGGGATTCTATGGGCTTCTGACGGGCTATACCAAATAAATCCTGTCTTTAGCCATGATGAGGAATGTTTGGCATTTCTCACCGAAAAAACTCCCCACAATCTCAAACCGTGAAATAATGGTATTAAGAGCAATTGCATGTGAAATTCCTGCTTCTCTGTGCACTAGAAGGACTGTCTCGTGTTTATCAATTGTCACAAAGGGAGCGCTGTCCAATTACCAGCAGTGCATCCGAATACCATTTAGAGATTGGTTCCATAGGGATGTCAGATCTTGCAGAGATTTGGGTTCAATTCCTCAGCTTTAGGTATTTCTAAGAATGAATTTCTGCGAGAACCGCAGTAGTGAATTCGAATAGCAATTGTAGGATAATTCCACAAGGAATTGGTTCCACGCAGTCCTTCGGAACGAATTAAGCGTGTTTAGCTGGGTTCACAGCGCATCTCTGGAAATTTAAACAGCAGTGAATCAGGGTATGCCAAAAATGGCTAGCCGTTTATCCTAAGGGTATTTGGAGTCGTTTCTAAGGGAAATTCGTGTCTATCTGTCGTTTGCAATGAACGATTCTTGTTTAGCTATAGACATGAAGGAAATCTTTCTAAATGGTCTGCATGGGATTCTATGGGCTTCTGACAGACTATTCCAAATAAATCCTGTCTTTAGCCATGATGAGGAATGATTGGCATTTCTCACCGAAAAAGCTCCCCACAATCTCAAACCGTGAAATAATGGTATTAAGGGCAATTGCATGTGAAATTCCTGCTTCTCTGTGCACTAGAAGGACTGTCTCGTGTTTGTCAATTGTCACAAAGGGAGCGCTGTCCAATCACCAGCAGTGCATCCGAATAGCATTTAGAGATTGATTCCATAGGGATGTCAGATCTTGCAGAGATTTGGGTTGAATTCCTCTCATTTAGGTACTTTCAAAAATGAATTTCTGCCAGAGCCCCAGTAGTGACTTCGAATAGCAGTTGTAGGATGATTCCACAAGGAATTGGTTCCAAGCAGTCCTTCGGAACGAATTAAGCGTGTTTAGCTGGGTTCACAGCGCATCTCTGGAAATTTAACAGCAGTGCATCAGGATCTGCGCAAAATGGCTAGCCGTTCTTCCGAAGGGTATTTGTAGTCGTTTCCAAGAGAAATTCGTGTCCTTCTGTGCTTTGCAATGAATGATTCTTGCTTCGCCGTGTGCATGAAGGGAATCTTTCTAAATCGTCTGCATGGCATTCTCTGGGCTTCTGACGGATTATTCCAAATAAATCCTCTCTTTAGCCGTGATCTGGAATAACTGGCATTTCTCACCGAAAAAGCTCCCCACAGTCTCAAACCGTGAAATAATGGCATTTGAAGGGCAATTGCATGTGAAATTCCTGCTTCTCTGTGCACTAGAAGGACTGTCTCGTGTTTCCCAATTGTCACAAAGGGAGCGCTGTCCAGTGACCAGCAGTGCATCCGAATAGCATTTAGAGATTGGTTCCATAGGGATGTCAGATCTTGCAGAGATTTGGGTTCAATTCCTCACCTTTAGGTATTTCCAAGAATGAATTTCTGCCAGAACCGCAGTAGTGAATTCGAATAGCAATTGTAGGATAATTCCACAAGGAATTGGTTCCAAGCAGTCCTTCGGAACGAATTAAGCGTGTTTAGGTGGGTCCACAGCGCATCTCTGGAAATTTAAACAGCAGTGAATCAGGGTATGCCAATAATGGCTAGCCGTTCAACAGAAGTGTTTTTGGAATCTGTTTCCAAGAGAAATTCGTGCCTATCTGTGGTTTGCAATGAACCATTCTTGCTTAGCCGTGTGCATGAAGGCAAACATTTGTAATGCTCTGCATGGGATTCTATGGGCTTCTGACGAACTATTCCAAATAGCTCCTCTCTTTAGCCGTGATCTGGAATAATTGGCATTTCTCACCGAAAAAGCTCCCCACAGTCTCAAACCGTGAAATAATGGCATTTGAAGGACAATTACATGTGAAATTCCTGCTTCTCTGTACACTAGAAGGACTGTCTCGTGTTTATCAATTGTCACAAAGGGAGCGCTGTCCAATTACCAGCAGTGCATCCGATTAGGATGTCAGATCTTTCAGAGATTTGGGTTGAATTCCTCTCATTTAGGTACTTTCAAAATGAATTTCTGCCAGAGCCCCAGTAGTGACTTCGAATAGCAGTTGTAGGATGATTCCACAAGGAATTGGTTCCAAGCAGTCCTTCGGAACGAATTAAGCGTGTTTAGCTGGGTTCACAGTGCATCTCTGGAAATTTAACAGCAGTGCATCAGGATCTACGAAAAAATGGCTAGCCGTTCATCAGAAGTGTTTTTGGAGTCTGTCTCCAAGAGAAATTCGTTCCTATCTGTGGTTTGCAAAGAACGATTCTTGCTTAGCCGTGTGCACGAAGGGAATCTTTCTAAATTGGTCTGCATGGGATTCCTTGGGTTTCTGGACGGACTATTCCAAATAAATCCTGTCTTTAGCCATGATCTGGAATGATTGGCATTTCTCACCGAAAAAGCTCCCCACAATCTCAAACCGTGAAATAATGGCATTTGAAGGGCAATTGCATTCGAAATTCCCTGCTTCTCTGTGCACTAGAAAGACTGTCTCGTGTTTATCAATTGTCACAAAGGGAGCTCTATCCAAAAACCAGCAGTGCATCCGATTAGCATTTAGAGATTGATTCCATAGGGATGTCAGATCTTGCAGAGATTTGGGTTGAATTACTCCCCTTTACGTATTTTCAAGAATGAATTTCTGCCAGAATCCCAGTAGTGAATTCGAATAGCAGTTTAAGGATGATTCCTCAAGAATTGGTTCCAAGCAGTCCTTCGGAACGAGTTAAGCGTGTTTAGGTGGGTTCACAGCGCATCTATGGAAATTTAACAGCAGTGCATCAGATCTACCTAAAATGGCTAGCCGTTCAACAGAAGTGTGTTTGGAGTCTGTTTCCAAGAGAAATTCGTGCCTATCTGTGGTTTGCAATGAACCATTCTTGCTTACCCCGTGTGCATGAAGGCAAACCTTTGTAACGCTCTGCATGGGATTCTATGGGCTTCTGACGGACTATTCCAAATAGCTCCTCTCTTTAGCCGTGATCTGGAATAATTGGCATTTCTCACCGAAAAAGCTCCCCACAGTCTCAAACCGTGAAATAATGGCATTTGAAGGGCAATTGCATGTGAAATTCCTGCTTCTCTGTGCACTAGAAGGACTGTCTCGTGTTTATCAATTGTCACAAAGGGAGCGCTGTCCAATTACCAGCAGTGCATCCGATTAGGATGTCAGATCTTTCAGAGATTTGGGTTGAATTCCTCTCCTTTAGGTACTTTCAAAAATGAATTTCTGCCACAGCCCCAGTAGTGAATTCGAATAGCAGTTGTAGGATGATTCCACAAGGAATTGGTTCCAAGCAGTCCTTCGGAATGAATTAAGCGTGTTTAGCTGGGTTAACAGCGCATCTCTGGAAATTTAACAGCAGTGCATCAGGATATGCCAAAAATGGCTAGCCGTTCATCCGAAGGGTATTGAGTCGTTTCCAAGAGAAATTCGTGCCTATCTGTGGTTTGCAATGAACGATTCTTGTCTAGCTATAGACATGAACGAAATCTTTCTAAATGGTCTGCATGGGATTCTATGGGCTTCTGACGGGCTATTCCAAATAAATCCTGTCTTTAGCCATGATGAGGAATGTTTGGCATTTCTCACCGAAAAAACTCCCCACAATCTCAAACCGTGAAATAATGGTATTAAGGGCAATTCCATGTGCAATTCCTGCTTCTCTGTGCACTAGAAGGACTGTCTCGTGTTTGTCAATTGTCACAAAGGGAGCGCTGACCAATGAACAGCAGTGCATCCGAGTACCGTTTAGAGATTGGTTCAATACGGATGTCAGATCTTGCAGAGATTTGGGTAGAATTCGTCACCTTTAGATATTTTTAAGAATAAATTTCTGCCAGAACCCCAGTAGTGAATTCGAATAGCAGTTGAAGGATGATTCCTCAAGAAATTGGTTCCAAGCAGTCCTTCGGAATGAATTAATCGTGTTTAGGTGGGTTCACAGCCCATCTATGGAAATTTAACAGCAGTGCATCAGGATCTGGGCAAAATGGCTAGCCGTTCATCCGAAGGGTATTTGGAGTCGTTTCCAAGAGAAATTTGTGTCCTTCTGTGGTTTGCAATGAATGATTCTTGCGTAGCCGTGTGCATGAAGGGAATCTTTCTAAATCGTCTGCATGGCATTCTATGGGTTTCTGACGTACTATTCCAAATAAATCCTCTCTTTAGCCGTGATCTGGAATAATTGGCATTTCTCACCGAAAAAGCTCCCCACAGTCTCAAACCGTGAAATAATGGCATTTGAAGGGCAATTGCATGTGAAATTCCTGCTTCTCTGTGCACTAGAAGGACTGTCTCGTGTTTCTCAATTGTCACAAAGGGAGCGCTGTCCAATGACCAGCAGTGCATCCGAATAGCATTTAGAGATTGGTTCCATAGGGATGTCAGATCTTGCAGAGATTTGGGTTCAATTCCTCTCATTTAGGTACTTTCAAAAATGAATTTCTGCCAGAGCCCCGTAGTGAATTCGATTAGCAGTTGAAGGATGATTCCTCAAGAAATTGGTTCCAAGCAGTACTTCGGAACGAGTTAAGCGTGTTTAGGTGGGTTCACAGCGCATCTATGGAAATTTAACAGCAGTGCACCAGGATCTACGAAAAATGGCTAGCGGTTCAACAGAAGTGTTTTTGGAATCTGTTTCCAAGAGAAATTCGTGCCTATCTGTGGTTTGCAATGAACCATTCTTGCTTAGCCGTGTCCATGAAGGCAAACCTTTGTAATGCTCTGCATGGGATTCTATGGGCTCCTGACGGACGATTCCAAATAGCTCCTCTCTTTAGCAGTGATCTGGAATAACTGGCATTTCTCACCGAAAAAGCTCCCCACAGTCTCAAACCGTGAAATAATGGCATTTGAAGGGCAATTGCATGTGAAATTCCTGCTTCTCTGTACACTAGAAGGACTGTCTCGTGTTTATCAATTGTCACAAAGGCAGCGCTGTCCAATTACCAGCAGTGCATCCGATTAGGATGTCAGATCTTTCAGAGATTTGGGTTGAATTCCTCTCCTTTAGGTACTTTCAAAAATGAATTTCTGCCACAGCCCCAGTAGTGAATTCGAATAGCAGTTGTAGGATGATTCCACAAGGAATTGGTTCCAAGCAGTCCTTCGGAACGAGTTAAGCGTGTTTAGCTGGGTTCACAGCGCATCTCTGGAAATTAACAGCAGTGCATCAGGATCTGCGCAAAATGGCTAGCCGTTCATCCGAAGGGTATTTGGAGTCGTTTCCAAGAGAAATTCGTGTCCTTCTGTGGTTTGCAATGAATGATTCTTGTTTAGCTATAGACATGAACGAAATCTTTCTAAATGGTCTGCATGGGATTCTATGGGCTTCTGACGGATTATTCCAAATAAATCCTGTCTTTAGCCATGATGAGGAATGATTGGCATTTCTCACCGAAAAAGCTCCCCACAATCTCAAACCGTGAAATAATGGCATTTAAAGGGCAATTGCATGTGAAATGCCTGCTTCTCTGTGCACTAGAAGGACTGTCCTCGTGTTTATCAATTGTCACAAATGGAGGGCTGTCCAATGACCAGCAGTGCATCCGATTAGGATGTCAGATCTTGCAGAGATTTGGGTTCAATTCCTCACCTTTAGGTATTTCCAAGAATGAATTTCTGCCAGAACCGCAGTAGAGAAGTCGAATAGGAGTTGTAGGATAATTCCACAAGGAATTGGTTCCAAGCAGTCCTTCGGAACGAATTAAGCGTGTTTAGCTGGGTTCACAGCGCGTCTCTGGAAATTTAACAGCAGTGCATAAGGATATGCCAATAATGGCTAGCCGTTCATCAGAAGGGTATTTGGAGTCCTTTCCAAGAGAAATTCGAGCCTATCTGTGGTTTGCAATGAATGATTCTTGTTTAGCCGTGTGCATGAAGGCAAACCTTTCTAAATGGTCTGCATGGGATTCTATGGGCTTCTGACGGGCTATTCCAAATAAATCCTGTCTTTAGCCATGATGAGGAATGTTTGGCATTTCTCACCGAAAAAACTCCCCACAATCTCAAACGGTGAAATAATGGTATTAAGGGCAATTCCATGTGCAATTCCTGCTTCTCTGTGCACTAGAAGGACTGTCTCGTGTTTGTCAATTGTCACAAAGGGAGCGCTGTCCAATGACCACCAGTGCATCCGATTAAGATGTCAGATCTTTCAGAGATTTGGGTTGAATTCCTCTCCTTTAGGTACTTTCAAAAAT
>JALNIE010000040.1:124894-180018 GCA_026122505.1 Aldabrachelys gigantea | reverse complement strand
ATCATGGCTAAAGACAGGATTTTATTTGGAATAGTCCGTCAGAAGCCCATAGAATCCCATGCAGACCATTTAGAAAGATTTCGTTCATGTCTATAGCTAAACAAGAATCATTCATTGCTAACCACAGAAGGACACGAATTTCTCTTGGAAACGACTCCAAATACCCTTCGGATGAACGGTTAGCCATTTAGCGCAGATCCTGATGCACTGCTGTTTAAATTTCCAGAGATGCGCTGTTAAACCCAGCTAAACACGCTTAATTCGTTCCGAAGGACTGCTTGGAACCAATTCCTTGTGGAATCATCCTACAACTGCTATTCGAAGTCACTACTGGGGCTCTGTCAGAAATTCATTTTTGAATGTACCTAAAGGAGAGGAATTGAACTCAAATCTCTGCAAGTTCTGACATCCCTATGGAACCAATCTCTAAATGCTATTCGGATGCACTGCTGGTCATTGGAGAGGGCTCCCTTTGTGACAATTGATAAAACATGAGACAGTCCTTCTAGTGCACAGAGAAGCAGGAATTTCACAGGCAATTGCCCTTCAAATGCCATTATTTCACGGTTTGAGACTGTGGGGAGCTTTTTCGGTGAGAAATGCCAGTTATTCCAGAATCACGGCTAAAGAGATGGATTTATTTGGAATAGTCCTTCAGAAACCCATAGAATGCCATGCAGACGATTTAGAAAGATTCCCTTCATGCACACGGCTAAGCAAGAATCATTCATTGCAAACCACAGAAGGACACGAATTTCTCTTGGAAACGACTCCAAATACCCTTCGGATGAACGGCTAGCCATTTTGCCCAGATCCTGATGCACTCCTGTTAAATTTCCAGAGATGCGCTGTGAACCCAGCTAAACACGCTTAATTCGTTCCGAAGGACTGCTTGGAACCAATTCCTTGAGGAATCATCCTACAACTGCTATTCGAAGTCACTACTGGGGCTCTGGCAGAAATTCATTTTTGAAAGTACCTAAATGAGAGGAATTGAACCCGAAATCTCTGCAAGATCTGACATCCCTATGGATCCAATCTCTAAATGCTATTCAGATGCACTGCTGCTCATTGGACAGCGCTCCCTTTGTGACAATTGAGAAACACGAGACAGTCCTTCTAGTGTACAGAGAAGCAGGAATTTCACATGCAAATTGCCCTTAATACCATTATTTCACGGTTTTGAGATAGTGGGGAGTTTTTTCGGTGAGAAATGCCAAACATTCCTCATCATGGCTAAAGAGAGGATTTATTTGGAATAGTCCGTCTGAAGCCCATAGAATCCCATATAGACAGTTGAGAAAGATTTCGTTCATGTCTATAGCGAAACAAGAATCGTTCATTGCAAACCATCAGATAGGCACGAATTTCTCTTGGAAACGACTCCAAATACACTTCGGATGAACGGCTAGCCATTTTTGGCATATCCTGATGCACTGCTGTTAAATTTCCAGAGATGCGCTGTGAACAAAGCTAAACACGCTTAATTCATTCCGAAGGAGTGCTTGGAACCAATTCCTTGTGGAATCATCCTACAAACTGCTATTCAAAGTCACTACTACTGGGGCTCTGGCAGAAATTCATTTTTGAAAGTACCTAAATGAGAGGAATTGAACCACAATCTCTGCAAGATCTGACATCCCTATGGAACCAATCTCTAAATGCTATTTGGATGCACTGCTGGTCATTGGACAGCTCTCCCTTTGTGACAATTGATAAACACGAGACAGTCTTTCTAGTGCACAGAGAAGCAGGAATTTCACATGCAAGTGCCATTCAAATGCCATTATTTAACGGTTTGAGATTGTGGGGAGGTTTTTCGGTGAGAAATGCCAATCATTCCTTATCATGGCTATAGACAGGATTTATTTGGAATAGTCGGTCAGAAGCCCACAGAATCCGATGCAGACCATTTAGAAAGATTTCGTTCATGTCTATAGCTAAACAAGAATCATTCATTGCAAACCACAGAAGGACAACGAATTTCTCTTGGAAACGACTCCAAATACCCTTCGGATGAACGGCTAGCCATTTTGCGCAGATCCTGATGCACTACTGTTAAATTTCCAGCGATGCGCTGTGAAACCCAGCTAAACACGCTTATTTCGTTCCGAAGGACTGCTTGGAACCAATTCCTTGTGGAATCATGCTACAACTGCTATTCGACTTCTCTACTGCGCTTCTGAGAGAAATTCATAATTGGAAATACCTAAAGGTGAGGAATTGAACCCAAATCTCTGCAAGATCTGACATCCTAATCGGATGCACTGCTGGTCATTGAACAGCGCTCCCTTTGTGACAGTTGATAAACACGAGACAGTCCTTCTAGTGCACAGAGAAGCAGGAATTTCACATGCAATTGCCCTTCAAATGCCATTATTTCACGGTTTGAGATTGTGGGGAGCTTTTTCGGTGAGAAATGCCAATCATTCCAGATCATAGTTAAGACAGGATTTATTTGGAATAGGTCCGTCAGAAGCCCATAGAATCCCATGCAGACCATTTAGAAAGATTTCGTTCATGTCTATAGCTAAACAAGAATTATTCATTGCTAACCACAGAAGGTACACGAATTTCTCTTGGAAACGACTCGAAATACCCTTCGGAAGAACGGCTAGCCATTTTGCGCAGATCCTGAATGCACTGCTGTTAAATTTCCAGAGATGCGCTGTGAACCCAGCTAAACACGCTTAATTCGTTCCGAAGGACTGCTTGGAACCAATTCCTTGTGGAATCATCCTACAACTGGTATTCGAAGTCACTACTGGGGGCTCTGGCAGAAATTCATTTTTCAAAGTACCTAAATGAGAGGAATTGAACCCCAATCTCTGCAAGATCTGACATCCCCTATGGAACAATCTCTAAATGCTATTCGGATGCACTGCTGGTCATTGGACAGCGCTCCCTTTGTGACAATTGAGAAACACGAGACAGTCCTTCTAGTGCACAGAGAAGCAGGAATTTCACAGGCAATTGCCCTTCAAATGCCATTATTTCACTGTTTGAGACTGTGGGGAGCTTTTTCGGTGAGAAATGCCAATTATTCCAGATCACGGCTAAAGAGAGGAGCTATTTGGAATAGTCCGTCAGAAGCCCATAGAATCCCATGCACACGATTTAGAAAGATTCCCTTCATGCACACGGCTAAGCAAGAATCATTCATTGCAAACCACAGAAGGACACGAATTTCTCTTGGAAACGACTCCAAATACCCTTCGGATGAACGGCTAGCCATTTTGCCCACATCCTGATGCACTGCCGTTAAATTTCCAGAGAAGTTCTGAGAACCCAGCTAAACACGCTTAATTCGTTCCGAAGGACTGCTTGGAACCAATTCCTTGTGGTATCATCCTCCAACTGCTATTCGAATTCCACTACTGGGGTTCTGGCAGAAATTCATTCTTGAAAATACGTAAAGGGGAGTAATTCAACCCTAATCTCTGCAAGATCTGACATCCTTATGGAACCAATCTCTAAATGCTAATCGGATGCACTGCTGGTCTTTGGATAGAGCTCCCTTTGTGACAATTGATAAACACGAGACAGTCTTTCTAGTGCACAGAGAGAAGCCGGAATTTCACATTCAATTGCCCTTCAAATGCCATTATTTCACGGTTTGAGATTGTGGGGAGCTTTTTTCGGTGAGAAATGCCAATCATTCCAGATCATGGTTAAGACACGGATTTATTTCGAATAGTCCGTCAGAAACCGAAGGAATCCCACATGCAGACCATTTAGAAAGATTCCCTTCATGCACACGGCTAAGCAAGAATCGTTCTTTGCAAACCACAGATAGGAACGAATTTCTCTTGGAGACAGACTCCAAAAACACTTCTGATGAACGGCTAGCCATTTTGCCCAGATCCTGATGCACTGCCGTTAAATTTCCAGAGAAGTTCTGAGAACCCAGCTAAACACGCTTAATTCGTTCCGAAGGACTGCTTGGAACCAATTCCTTGTGGTATCATCCTACAACTGCTATTCGAATTCACTACTTGGGTTCTGGCAGAAATTCATTCTTGAAAATACGTAAAGGGGAGTAATTCAACCCAAATCTCTGCAAGATCTGACCATCCTTATGGAACCAATCTCTAAATGCTAATCGGATGCACTGCTGGTCTTTGGATAGAGCTCCCTTTGTGACAATTGATAAACACGAGACAGTCTTTCTAGTGCACAGAGAAGCAGGAATTTCACATGCAATTGCCCTTCAAATGCCATTATTTACACGGTTTGAGATTGTGGGAGCTTTTTCCGTGAGAAATGCCAATCATTCCAGATCAGGGTTAAGACAGGATTTATTTGGAATAGCCCGTCAGAAGCCCATAGAATCCCATGCAGACAGTTTAGAAAGATTTCGTTCATGTCTATAAGCTAAACAAGAATCATTCATTGCAAACCACAGAAGGACACGAATTTCTCTTGGAAACGACTCCAAATACCCTTCGGATGAACGGCTAGCCATTTTGCGCAGATCCTGATGCACTGCTGTTAAATTTCCAGAGATGCGCTGTGAACCGAGCTAAACACGCTTAATTCGTTCCGAAGGACTGCTTGGAACCAATTCCTTGAGGAATCATCCTACAACTGCTATTCGAAGTCACTACACTGCGGTTCTGGCAGAAATTCATTCTTAGAAATACCTATAGGTGAGGAATTCAAACCCAAATCTCTGCAAGATCTGACATCCCTATTGAACCAATCTCTAAATGGTATTCGGATGCACTGCTGGTAATTGGACAGCGCTCCCTTTGTGACAATTGATAAGCAGGAGACAGTCCTTCTAGTGCACAGAGAAGCAGGAATTTCACATGCAATTGCCCTTTAATACCATTATTTCACGGTTTGAGACTGTGGGGAGTTTTTTCGGTGAGAAATGCACAATCATTCCCCATCATGGCTAAAGACAGGATTTATTTTGGAATAGTCCGTTCAGAAGCCCATAGAATCCCATGCAGACCATTTAGAAAGATTCCCATCATGCACACGGCTAAGCAAGAATCGTTCATTGCAAACCACACATAGGAACGAATTTCCTTTGGAAACTGACTCCAAAAACACTTCTGAATGAACGGCTAGCCATTTTTTCGTAGATCCTGATGCACTGCTGTTTAAATTTTCCATAGATGCGCTGTGAACCTACCTAAACAGGCTTAATTCGTTCCGAAGGACTGCTTGGAACCTACTCCTTGTGGAATCATCCTACAACTGCTATTCGAAGGTCACTACTGCAGTTCTGGCAGGAAATTCATTCTTGAAAATACCTAATGGTGAGGAATTCAACCCAAATCTCTGCAAGATCTGACATCCCTATGGAACCAATCTCTAAATGCTATTCGGATGCACTGCTGGTCATTGGACAGAGCTCCCTTTGTGACTATTTAGAAACACGAGACAGTCCTTCTAGTGCACAGAGAAGCAGGAATTTCACATGCAATTGCCCCTTAATACCATTATTTCACGGTTTGAGATTGTGGGGAGTTTTTTCGGTGAGAAATGCCAATCATTCCTCATCATGGCTAAAGACAGGATTTATTTGGAATAGTCCGTCAGAAGCCCATAGAATCCCAATGCAGACCATTTAGAAAGATTTCGTTTCATGTCCATAGCTAAACAAGAGTCATTCATTGCAAACCACAGAAGGACACGAATTTCTCTTGTAAACGACTCCAAATACCCTTCGGATGAACGGCTAGCCATTTTGCGCAGATCCTGATGCACTGCTGTTAAATATCCAGAGATGCGCTGTGAACCCAGCTAAACACGCTTAATTCGTTCCGAAGGACTGCTTGGAACCAATTCCTTGAGGAATCATCCAACAACTGCTATTCGAAGTCACTACGGGGGCTCTGGCAGAAATTCATTTTTTGAAGGTACCTAAATGAGAGGAATTGAACCCAAATCTCTGCAAGATCTGACATCCCTATGGAACCAATCTCTAAATGCTATTCGGATGCACTGCTGGTCATTGGACAGCGCTCCCTTAGTGACAATTGATAAACACGAGACACTCCTTCTAGTGCACAGAGAAGCAGGAATTTCACATGCAATTGCCCTTCAAATGCCACTATTTCACGGTTTTGAGATTGTGGGGAGCTTTTTCGGTGAGAAATGCCAATCATTCCTCATCATGGCTAAAGACAGGATTTATTTGGAATAGTCCGTCAGAAGCCCATAGAATCCCATGCAGACCATTTAGAAAGATTTCCTTCATGTCTATAGCTAAACAAGAATCATTCATTGCAAAACCACAGAAGGACACGAATATCTCTTGGAAACGACTCCAAATACCCTTAGGATCAACGGCTAGCCATTTTTGGCATACCCTGATTCACTGTTGTTAAATTTCGAGAGATGCGCTGTGAACCCACCTAAACACGCTTAATTCGTTCCGAAGGACTGCTTGGAACCAACTCCTTGTGGAATCATCCTACAACTGCTATTCGAAGTCACTACTGCGGTTCTGGCAGAAATTCTATTCTTGAAAAATACCTAAAGGTGAGGAATTCAACCCAAATCTCTGCAAGATCTGACACTCCCTATGGAACCAATCTCTAAATGGTATTCGGATTGCACTGCTGGTCATTGGACAGCGCTCCCTTTGTGACAATTGATAAACATGAGACAGTCCTTCTCGTGCACAGAGAAGCAGGAATTTCACATGCAATTGCCCTTAATACCATTATTTCACGGTTTGAGACTGTGGGGAGTTTTTTCGGTGAGAAATGCCAATCATTCCCCATCATGGCTAAAGACAGGATTTATTTGGAATAGTCCGTCAGAAGCCCATAGAATCCCATGCAGACCATTTAGAAAGATTCTCTTCATGCACACGGCTAAGCAAGAATCGTTCATTGCAAACCAGAGATAGGAACAAATTTCCTTTGGAAACTGACTCCAAAAACACTTCTGATGAACGGCTATCCATTTTTTCGTAGATCCTGATGCACTGCTGTTAAATTTCCATAGATGCGCTGTGAACCCACCTAAACAGGCTTAATTCGTTCCGAAGGACTGCTTGGAACCAACTCCTTGTGGAATCATCCTACAACTGCTATTCGAAGTCACTACTGCGGTTCTGGCAGAAATTCATTCTTGAAAATACCTAAAGGTGAGGAATTCAACCCAAATCTCTGCAAGATCTGACATCCCTATGGAACCAATCTCTAAATGCTATTTGGATTGCACTGCTGGTCATTGGACAGAGCTCTCTTTGTGACTATTTGGAAACACGAGACAGTCCTTCTAGTGCACAGAGAAGCAGGAATTACACATGCAATTGCCCTTAATACCATTATTTCACGGTTTGAGATTGTGGGGAGTTTTTTCGGTGAGAAAGGCCAATCATTCCTCATCATGGCTGAAGACAGGATTTATTTGGAATAGTCCGTCAGAAGCCCATAGAATCCCATGCAGACCATTTTAGAAAGATTTCGTTCATGTCTATAGCTAAACAAGAATCATTCATTGCAAACCACAGAAGGACACGAATTTCTCTTGGAAACGACTCCAAATACCCTTCGGATGAACGGCTAGCCATTTTGCGCAGATCCTGATGCACTGCTGTTAAATTTCCAGCGATGTGCTGTGAACCCAGCTAAACACGCTTAATTCGTTCCGAAGGACTGCTTGGAACCAATTCCTTGAGGAATCATCCTACAACTGCTATTCGAAGTCACTACGGGGGCTCTGGCAGAAATTCATTTTTGAAGGTACCTAAATGAGAGGAATTGAACCCAAATCTCTGCAAGATCTGACATCCCTATGGAACCAATCTCTAAATGCTATTCGGATGCACTGCTGGTCATTGGACAGCGCTCCCTTTGTGACAATTGATAAACACGAGACACTCCTTCTAGTGCACAGAGAAGCAGGAATTTCACATGCAATTGCCCTTCAAATGCCACTATTTCACGGTTTGAGATTGTGGGGAGCTTTTTCGGTGAGAAATGCCAATCATTCCTCATCATGGCTAAAGACAGGATTTATTTGGAATAGTCCGTCAGAAGTCCATAGAATCCCATGCAGACCATTTAGAAAGATTTCCTTCATGTCTATAGCTAAACAAGAATCATTCATTGCAAACCACAGAAGGACACGAATATCTCTTGGAAACGACTCCAAATACCCTTAGGATCAACGGCTAGCCATTTTTGGCATACCCTGATTCACTGTTGTTAAATTTCGAGAGATGCGCTGTGAACCCACCTAAACACGCTTAATTCGTTCCGAAGGACCGCTTGGAACCAACTCCTTGTGGAATCATCCTACAACTGCTATTCGAAGTCACTACTGCGGTTACTGGCAGAAATTCATTCTTGAAAATACCTAAAGGTGAGGAATTCAACCCAAATCTCTGCAAGATCTGACATCCCTATGGAAC
Source organism: Aldabrachelys gigantea (assembly GCA_026122505.1). Lineage (NCBI taxonomy): Eukaryota > Metazoa > Chordata > Testudines > Testudinidae > Aldabrachelys > Aldabrachelys gigantea. The sequence continues at coordinate 171,635 of JALNIE010000040.1, read as the reverse complement.
CAATCTCTATAATGGTATCGGATGCACTGCTGGTCATTGGACAGCGCTCCCTTTGTGACAATTGATAAACATGAGACAGTCCTTCTCGTGCACAGAGAAGCAGGAATTTCACATGCAATTGCCCTTAATACCATTATTTCACGGTTTGAGGACTGTGGGGAGTTTTTTCGGTGAGAAATGCCAATCATTCCCCATCATGGCTAAAGACAGGATTTATTTGGAATAGTCCGTCAGAAGCCCATAGAATCCCATGCAGACCATTTAGAAAGATTCTCTTCATGCACACGGCTAAGCAAGAATCGTTCATTGCAAACCAGAGATAGGAACAAATTTCCTTTGGAAACTGACTCCAAAAACACTTCTGATGAACGGCTATCCAATTTTTCGTAGATCCTGATGCACTGCTGTTAAATTTCCATAGAATGCGCTGTGAACCCACCTAAACAGGCTTAATTCGTTCCGAAGGACTGCTTGGAACCAACTCCTTGTGGAATCATCCTACAACTGCTATTCGAAGTCACTACTGCGGTTCTGGCAGAAATTCATTCTTGAAAATACCTAAAGGTGAGGAATTCAACCCAAATCTCTGCAAGATCTGACATCCCTATGGAACCAATCTCTAAATGCTATTTGGATGCACTGCTGGTCATTGGACAGAGCTCTCTTTGTGACTATTTGGAAACACGAGACAGTCCTTCTAGTGCACAGAGAAGCAGGAATTACACATGCAATTGCCCTTAATACCATTATTTCACGGTTTGAGATTGTGGGGAGTTTTTTCGGTGAGAAAGGCCAATCATTCCTCATCATGGCTGAAGACAGGATTTATTTGGAATAGTCCGTCAGAAGCCCATAGAATCCCATGCAGACCATTTAGAAAGAATTTCGTTCATGTCTATAGCTAAACAAGAATCATTCATTGCAAACCACTGAAGGACACGAATTTCTCTTGGAAACGACTCCAAATACCCTTCGGATGAACGGCTAGCCATTTTGCGCAGATCCTGATGCACTGCTGTTAAATTTCCAGCGATGTGCTGTGAACCCAGCTAAACACGCTTAATTCGTTCCGAAGGACTGCTTGGAACCAATTCCTTGAGGAATCATCCTACAACTGCTATTCGAAGTCACTACGGGGGCTCTGGCAGAAATTCATTTTTGAAAGTACCTAAATGAGAGGAATTGAACCCTAATTTCTGCAAGATCTGACATCCCTATGGAACCAATCTCTAAATGCTATTCGGATGCACTGCTGGTCATTGGACAGCGCTCCCTTTGTGACAATTGATAAACACGAGACAGTCCTTCTAGTGCACAGAGAAGCAGGAATTGCACATGGAATTGCCCTTAATACCATTATTTCACGGTTTGAGATTGTGGGGAGTTTTTTTCGGTGAGAAATGCCAAACATTCCTCATCATGGCTAAAGACAGGATTTATTTTGGAATAGCCCATCAGAAGCCCATAGAATCCCATGCAGACCGTTTAGAAAGATTTCGTTCATGTCTATAGCTAAACAAGAATCGTTCATTGCAAACCACAGATAGGCACGAATTTCTCTTGGAAACGACTCAAATACCCTTCGGATGAACGGCTAGCCATTTTTGGCATATCCTGATGCACTGCTGTTAAATTTCCAGAGATGCGCTGTGAACCCAGCTAAACACGATTAATTCGTTCCGAAGGACTGCTTGGAACCAGTTCCTTGTGGAATCATCCTACAACTGCTATTCGAATTAACTACTGGGGCTCTGGCAGAAATTCATTTTTGAAAGTACCTAAAGGAGACGAATTCAAACAAATCTCTGAAAGATCTGACATCCTAATCGGATGCACTGCTGGTAATTGGACAGCGCTCCCTTTGTGACAATTGATAAACACGAGACAGTCCTTCTAGTGCACAGAGAAGCAGGAATTTCACATGCAATTGCCCTTCAAATGCCATTATTTCACGGTTTGAGACTGTGGGGAGCTTTTTCGGTGAGAAATGCCAGTTATTCCAGATCACGGCTAAAGAGAGGAGCTATTTGGAATAGTCCGTCAGAAGCCCATAGAATCCCCTTGCAGAGCATTACAAAGGTTTGCCTTCATGCACACGGTTAAGCAAGAATGGTTCATTGCAAACCACAGATTAGGCACGAATTTCTCTTGGAAACGACTCCAAATACCCTTCGGATGAACGGCTAGCCATTTTGCCCACATCCTGATGGACTGCCGTTAAATTTCCAGAGAAGTTCTGAGAACCCAGCTAAACACGCTAAATTCGTTCCGAAGGACTGCTTGGAACCAATTCCTTGTGGAATCATCCTACAACTGCTATTCGAATTCACTACTGGGGTTCTGGCAGAAATTCATTCTTGAAAATACGTAAAGGGGAGTAATTCAACCCAAATGTCTGCAAGATCTGACATCCTTATGGAACCAATCTCTAAATGCTAATCGGATGCACTGCTGGTCTTTGGATAGAGCTCCCTTTGTGACAATTGATAAACACGAGACAGTCTTTCTAGTGCACAGAGAAGCAGGAATTTCACATGCAATTGCCCTTCAAATGCCATTATTTCACGGTTTGAGATTGTGGGGAGCTTTTTCGGTGAGAAATGCCAATCATTCCAGATCATGGTTAAGACAGGATTTATTTGGAATAGTCCGTCAGAAACCCAAGGAATCCCATGCAGACCATTTAGAAAGATTCCCTTCATGCACACGGCTAAGCAAGAATCGTTCTTTGCAAACCACAGATAGGAACGAATTTCTCTTGGAGACAGACTCCAAAAACACTTCTGATGAACGGCTAGCCATTTTTCGTAGATCCTGATGCACTGCTGTTCAATTTCCAGAGATGCGCTGTGAACCCACCTAAACACGATTAATTCGTTCCGAAGGACTGCTTGGAACCAATTCCATTGTGGAATCATCCTACAACTACTATTCGACTTCACTACTGCGGTTCTGGCAGAAATTCATTCTTGGAAATAGCTAAAGGTGAGGAATTGAACCCAAATCTTTGCAAGATCTGACATCCCTATAGAAACCAATCTCTATAATGCTATTCGGATGCACTGCTGGTCATTGGACAGCGCTCCCCTTTGTGACAATTGATAAACACGAGACAAGTCCTTCTAGTGCACAGAGAAGCGGGAATTTCACATGCAATTGCCCTTCAAATGCCATTATTTCACGGTTTGAGATTGCGGGGAGCTTTTTCGGTGAGAAATGTCAATCATTCCTCATCATGGCTAAAGAGAGGATTTATTTGGAATAGTCCGTCAGAAGCCCATAGTATCCCATGCAGACCATTTAGAAAGATTTCGTTCATGTCTATAGCTATAACAAGAATCATTCATTGCAAACCACAGAAGGACAACGAATTTCTCTTGGAAACGACTCCAAATACCCTTAGGATCAACGGCTAGCCATTTTTGGCATACCCTGATTCACTGCTGTTAAATTTCCAGAGATGCGCTGTGAACCCACCTAAACACGCTTAATTCGTTCCGAAGGACTGCTTGGAACCAATTCCTTGTGGAATTATCCTACAATTGCTATTCGAATTCAGTACTGCGGTTCTGGCAGAAATTCATTCTTGGAAATACCTATAGGTGAGGAATTTGAACCCAAATCTCTGCAAGATCTGACATCCCTATGGAACAAATCTCTAAATGCTATTCGGATGCACTGCTGGTCATTGGACAGCGCTCCCTTTGTGACAATTGATAAACACGAGACAGTCCTTCTAGTGCACAGAGAAGCAGGAATTTCACATCCAATTGCCCTTAATACCATTATTTCACGTTTTGAGATTGTGAGGAGTTTTTTTCGGTGAGAAATGCCAAACATTCCTCATCATGGCTAAAGACAGGATTTATTTGGACTAGCCCGTCAGAAGCCCATAGAATCCCATGCAGACCATTTAGAAAGGTTTGCCTTCATGCAACACGGCTAAACAAGAGTCATTCATTGCAAACCACAGAAGGACACGAATTTCTCTTGTAAACGACTCCAAATACCCTTCGGATGAACGGCTAGCCATTTTGCGCAGATCCTGATGCACTGCTGTTAAATATCCAGAGATGCGCTGTGAACCCAGCTAAACACGCTTAATTCGTTCCGAAGGACTGCTTGGAACCAATTCCTTGAGGAATCATCCAACAACTGCTATTCGAAGTCACTACGGGGGCTCTGGCAGAAATTCATTTTTGAAGGTACCTAAATGAGAGGAATTGAACCCAAATCTCTGCAAGATCTGACATCCCTATGGAACCAATCTCTAAATGCTATTCGGATGCACTGCTGGTCAATGGACAGCGCTACCTTTGTGACAATTGATAAACACGAGACACTCCTTCTAGTGCACAGAGAAGCAGGAATTTCACATGCAATTGCCCTTCAAATGCCACTATTTCACGGTTTGAGATTGTGGGGAGCTTTTTCGGTGAGAAATGCCAATCATTCCTCATCATGGCTAAAGACAGGATTTATTTTGGAATAGTCCGTCAGAAGCCCATAGAATCCCATGCAGACCATTTAGAAAGATTTCCTTCATGTCTATAGCTAAACAAGAATCATTCATTGCAAAACCACAGAAGGACACGAATATCTCTTGGAAACGACTCCAAATACCCTTAGGATCAACGGCTAGCCATTTTTGGCATACCCTGATTCACTGTTGTTAAATTTCGAGAGATGCGCTGTGAACCCACCCTAAACACGCTTAATTCGTTCCGAAGGACTGCTTGGAACCAACTCCTTGTGGAATCATCCTACAACTGCTATTCGAAGTCACTACTGCGGTTCTGGCAGAAATTCATTCTTGAAAATACCTAAAGGTGAGGAATTCAACCCAAATCTCTGCAAGATCTGACATCCCTATGGAACCAATCTCTAAATGGTATTCGGATGCACTGCTGGTCATTGGACAGCGCTCCCTTTGTGACAATTGATAAACATGAGACAGTCCTTCTCGTGCACAGAGAAGCAGGAATTTCACATGCAATTGCCCTTAATACCATTATTTCACGGTTTGAGACTGTGGGGAGTTTTTTTCGGTTGAGAAATGCCAATCATTCCCCATCATGGCTAAAGACAGGATTTATTTGGAATAGTCCGTCAGAAGCCCATAGAATCCCATGCAGACCATTTAGAAAGATTCTCTTCATGCACACGGCTAAGCAAGAATCGTTCATTGCAAACCAGAGATAGGAACAAATTTCCTTTGGAAACTGACTCCAAAAACACTTCTGATGAACGGCTATCCATTTTTCGTAGATCCTGATGCACTGCTGTTAAATTTCCATAGATGCGCTGTGAACCCACCTAAACAGGCTTAATTCGTTCCGAAGGACTGCTTGGAACCAACTCCTTGTGGAATCATCCTACAACTGCTATTCGAAGTCACTACTGCGGTTCTGGCAGAAATTCATTCTTGAAAATACCTAAAGGTGAGGAATTCAACCCAAATCTCTGCAAGATCTGACATCCCTATGGAACCAATCTCTAAATGCTATTTGGATGCACTGCTGGTCATTGGACAGAGCTCCCTTTGTGACTATTTGGAAACACGAGACAGTCCTTCTAGTGCACAGAGAAGCAGGAATTACACATGCAATTGCCCTTAATACCATTATTTCACGGTTTGAGATTGTGGGGAGTTTTTTCGGTGAGAAATGCCAATCATTCCTCATCATGGCTGAAGACAGGATTTATTTGGAATAGTCCGTCAGAAGCCCATAGAATCCCATGCAGACCATTTAGAAAGATTTCGTTCATGTCTATAGCTAAACAAGAATCATTCATTGCAAACCACAGAAGGACACGAATTTCTCTTGGAAACGACTCCAAATACCCTTCGGATGAACGGCTAGCCATTTTGCGCAGATCCTGATGCACTGCTGTTAAATTTCCAGCGATGTGCTGTGAACCCAGCTAAACACGCTTAATTCGTTCCGAAGGACTGCTTGGAACCAATTCCTTGAGGAATCATCCTACAACTGCTATTCGAAGTCACTACGGGGGCTCTGGCAGAAATTCATTTTTTGAAAGTACCTAAATGAGAGGAATTGAACCCTAATTTCTGCAAGATCTGACATCCCTATGGAACCAATCTCTAAATGCTATTCGGATGCACTGCTGGTCATTGGACAGCGCTCCCTTTGTGACAATTGATAAACACGAGACAGTCCTTCTAGTGCACAGAGAAGCAGGAATTGCACATGGAATTGCCCTTAATACCATTATTTCACACGGTTTGAGATTGTGGGGAGTTTTTTCGGTGAGAAATGCCAAACATTCCTCATCATGGCTAAAGACAGGATTTATTTGGAATAGCCCATCAGAAGCCCATAGAATCCCATGCAGACCAGTTTAGAAAGATTTCGTTCATGTCTATAGCTAAACAAGAATCATTCATTGCAAACCACAGATAGGCACGAATTTACTCTTGGAAACGACTCAAATACCCTTCGGATGAACGGCTAGCCATTTTTGGCATATCCTGATGCACTGCTGTTAAATTTCCAGAGATGCGCTGTGAACCCAGCTAAACACGATTAATTCGTTCCGAAGGGACTGCTTGGAACCAGTTCCTTGTGGAATCATCCTACAACTGCTATTCGAATTAACTACTGGGGCTCTGGCAGAAATTCATTTTTGAAAGTACCTAAAGGAGACGAATTCAAACCAAATCTCTGAAAGATCTGACATCCTAATCGGATGCACTGCTGGTAATTGGACAGCGCTCCCTTTGTGACAATTGATAAACACGAGACAGTCCTTCTAGTGCACAGAGAAGCAGGAATTTCACATGCAATTGCCCTTCAAATGCCATTATTTCACGGTTTGAGACTGTGGGGAGCTTTTTCGGTGAGAAATGCCAGTTATTCCAGATCACGGCTAAAGAGAGGAGCTATTTGGAATAGTCCGTCAGAAGCCCATAGAATCCCTTGCAGAGCATTACAAAGGTTTGCCTTCATGCACACGGTTAAGCAAGAATGGTTCATTGCAAACCACAGATAGGCACGAATTTCTCTTGGAAACGACTCCAAATACCCTTCGGATGAACGGCTAGCCATTTTGCCCACATCCTGATGGACTGCCGTTAAATTTCCAGAGAAGTTCTGAGAACCCAGCTAAACACGCTAAATTCGTTCCGAAGGACTGCTTGGAACCAATTCCTTGTGGAATCATCCTACAACTGCTATTCGAATTCACTACTGGGGTTCTGGCAGAAATTCATTCTTGAAAATACGTAAAGGGGAGTAATTCAACCCAAATGTCTGCAAGATCTGACATCCTTATGGAACCAATCTCTAAATGCTAATCGGATGCACTGCTGGTCTTTGGATAGAGCTCCCTTTGTGACAATTGATAAACACGAGACAGTCTTTCTAGTGCACAGAGAAGCAGGAATTTCACATGCAATTGCCCTTCAAATGCCATTATTTCACGGTTTGAGATTGTGGGGAGCTTTTTCGGTGAGAAATGCCAATCATTCCAGATCATGGTTAAGACAGGATTTATTTGGAATAGTCCGTCAGAAACCCAAGGAATCCCATGCAGACCATTTAGAAAGATTCCCTTCATGCACACGGCTAAGCAAGAATCGTTCTTTGCAAACCACAGATAGGAACGAATTTCTCTTGGAGACAGACTCCAAAAACACTTCTGATGAACGGCTAGCCATTTTTCGTAGATCCTGATGCACTGCTGTTCAATTTCCAGAGATGCGCTGTGAACCCACCTAAACACGATTAATTCGTTCCGAAGGACTGCTTGGAACCAATTCCATTGTGGAATCATCCTACAACTACTATTCGACTTCACTACTGCGGTTCTGGCAGAAATTCATTCTTGGAAATAGCTAAAGGTGAGGAATTGAACCCAAATCTTTGCAAGATCTGACATCCCTATAGAACCAATCTCTAAATGCTATTCGGATGCACTGCTGGTCATTGGACAGCGCTCCCTTTGTGACAATTGATAAACACGAGACAGTCCTTCTAGTGCACAGAGAAGCGGGAATTTCACATGCAATTGCCCTTCAAATGCCATTATTTCACGGTTTGAGATTGCGGGGAGCTTTTTCGGTGAGAAATGTCAATCATCTCCTCATCATGGCTAAAGAGAGGATTTATTTGGAATAGTCCGTCAGAAGCCCATAGTATCCCATGCAGACCATTTAGAAAGATTTCGTTCATGTCTATAGCTAAACAAGAATCATTCATTGCAAAACCACAGAAGGACACGAATTTCTCTTGGAAACGACTCCAAATACCCTTAGGATCAACGGCTAGCCATTTTTGGCATACCCTGATTCACTGCTGTTAAATTTCCAGAGATGCGCTGTGAACCCACCTAAACACGCTTAATTCGTTCCGAAGGACTGCTTGGAACCAATTCCTTGTGGAATTATCCTACAATTGCTATTCGAATTCAGTACTGCGGTTCTGGCAGAAATTCATTCTTGGAAATACCTATAGGTGAGGAATTGAACCCAAATCTCTGCAAGATCTGACATCCCTATGGAACAAATCTCTAAATGCTATTCGGATGCACTGCTGGTCATTGGACAGCGCTCCCTTTGTGACAATTGATAAACACGAGACAGTCCTTCTAGTGCACAGAGAAGCAGGAATTTCACATCCAATTGCCCTTAATACCATTATTTCACGGTTTGAGATTGTGAGGAGTTTTTTCGGTGAGAAATGCCTAAACATTCCTCATCATGGCTAAAGACAGGATTTATTTGGACTAGCCCGTCCAGAAGCCCATAGAATCCCATGCAGACCATTTAGAAAGGTTTGCCTTCATGCACACGGCTAAACAAGAATCATTCATTGCAAACCACAGATAGGCTCGAATTTCTCTTGGAAACGACTTCAAATACCCTTCGGATGAACGGCTAGCCATTTTTTGGCATATCCTGATGCACCGCTGTTAAATTTCCAGCGATGCGCTGTGAACCCAGCTAAAACACGCTTAATTCGTTCCAGAAGGACTGCTTGGAACCATTTCCTTGTGGAATCATCCTACAACTGCTATTCGACTTCTCTACTGCGGTTTCTGGCAGAAATTCATTCTTGGAACTACCTAAAGGTGAGGAATTGAACCCAAATCTCTGCAAGATCTGACATCCTAATCGGATGCAGTGCTGGTCATTGGACAGCGCTCCCTTTGTGACATTTGACAAACACGAGACAGTCCTTCTAGTGCACAGAGAAGCAGGAATTTCACATCCAATTGCCCTTAATACAATTATTTCACGGTTTGAGATTGTGGGGAGTTTTTTCGGTGAGAAATGCCAACATTCCTCATCATGGCTACAGAGAGGATTTATTTGGAATAGCCCGTCAGAAGCCCATAGAATCCCATGCAGACAGTTTAGAAAGATTTCGTTCATGTCTATAGCTAAACAAGAATCGTTCATTGCAAACCACAGATAGGCACGAATTTCTCTTCGAAACGACTCCAAATACACTTCGGATGAACGGCTAGCCATTATTGGCATATCCTGATGCACTGCTGTTAAATTTCCAGCGATGCGCTGGGAACAAAGCTAAACACGCTTAATTCGTTCCGAAGGACTGCTTGGAACCAATTCATTGTGGAATCATCCTACAACTGCTATTCGAAGTCACTACTGGGGCTCTTGGCAGAAATTCATTTTTGAAAGTACCTAAATGAGAGGAATTCAACCCAAATCTCTGCAAGATCTGACATCCTAATCGGATGCACTGCTGATGATTGGACATAGCTCCCTTTGTGACAATTGATAAACACGAGAGAGTCCTTCTAGTGCACAGAGAAGCAAGAATTTCACATGCAATTGCCCTTCAAATGCCATTATTTCACGGTTTGAGACTGTGGGGAGCTTTTTCGGTGAGAAATGCCAAACATTGCTCATCATGGCTAAAGACAGGATTTATTTGGAATAGCCCCGTCAGAAGCCCATAGAACCCCATGCAGACCATTTAGAAAGATTCCCTTCATGCAGACGGCTAAGCAAGAATCGTTAATTGCAAAACCACAGATAGCAACGAATTTCTCTTGGAAACGACTCCAAATACCCTTCGGATGAACGGATAGCCATTATTGGCATATCCTGATGCACTGCTGTTAAATTTCCAGCGATGCGGTGTGAACCCAGCTAAACAAGCTTAATTCGTTCCGAAGGACTGCTTGGAACCAATTCCTTGTGGAATCATCCTACAACTGCTATTCGAATTAACTACTGGGGCTCTGGCAGAAATTCATTTTTGAAAGTACCTAAATGTAGAGGAATTCAACCCAAATCTCTGCATGATCTGACATCCTAATCGGATGCACTGCTGATGATTGGACATAGCTCCCTTTGTGACAATTGATAAACACGAGAGAGTCCTTCTAGTGCACAGAGAAGCAAGAATTTCACATGCAATTGCCCTTCAAATGCCATTATTTCACGGTTTGAGATTGTGGGGAGGTTTTTCGGTGAGAAATGCAAATCATTCCTCATCATGGCTAAAGACAGGATTTATTTGGAATAGTCCGTCAGAAGCCCATAGAATCCCATGCAAACCATTTAGAAAGATTTCGTTCATGTCTATAGCTAAACAAGAATCGTTCATTGCAAACCACAGATAGGCACGAATTTCTCTTGGAAACGACTCCAAATACCCTTAGGATCAACGGCTAGCCATTTTGCGCAGATCCTGATTCACTGCTGTTAAATTTCCAGAGATGCGCTATGAACCCACCTAAACACGCTTAATTCGTTCCGAAGGACTGCATTGGAACCAATTCCTTGTGGTATTATCCTGCAATTGCTATTCGAATTCACTACTGCGGTTCTGGCAGTAATTCATTCTTGGAAATACCTATAGGTGAGGAATTCAACCCAAATCTCTGCAAGATCTGACATCCCTATTGAACCAATCTCTAAATGGTATTCGGATGCACTGCTGGTCATTGGACAGCGCTTCCTTTGTGACAAATTGATAAAACACGAGGACAGTCCTTCTAGTGCACAGAGAAGCAGGAATTTCACATGCAATTGCTCTTAATACCATTATTTCACGTTTTGAGATTGTGGGGAGTTTTTTCGGTGAGAAATGCCAAACATTCCTCTTCATGGCTAAAGACAGGATTTATTTGGAATAGCCCGTCAGAAGCCCATAGAATCCCATGCAGACCCTTTAGAAAGGTTTGCCTTCATGCACACGGCTAAACAAGAATCATTCATTGCAAACCACAGATAGGCTCGAATTTCTCTTGGAAACGGACTCCAAATACCCTTCGGATGAACGGCTAGCCATTTTGCGCAGATCCCGATGCACTGCTGTTTAAATTTCCAGAGATGCGCTGTGAACCCAGCTAAACACGCTTAATTCGTTCCGAAGGACTGCTTGGAACCATTTCCTTGTGGAATCATGCTACAACTGCTATTCGACTTCTCTACTGCGGTTCTGGCAGTAATTCATTCTTGGAAATACCTAAAGGTGAGGAATTGAACCAAAATCTCTGCAAGATCTGACATCCTAATAGGATGCACTGCTGGTCATTGGACAGCGCTCCCTTTGTGACAATTGATAAACACGAGACAGTCCTTCTAGTGCACAGAGAAGCAGGAATTTCACATCCAACTGCACTTAATACCATTATTTCACGGTTTGAAATTGTGGGGAGCTTTTTCGGTGAGAAAATGCCAAACATTGCTCATCATGGCTAAAGACAGGATTTATTTGGAATAGTCCGTCAGAAGTCCATAGAATCCGATGCAGACCATTTAGAAAGATATCGTTCACGTCTATAGCTAAACAGGAATCATTCATTGAAAACCACAGAAGGACACGAATTTCTCTTGGAAACGACTCCAAATACCCTTGGGATGAACGGCTAGCCATTTTGCGCAGATGCTGATGCACTGCTGTTAAATTTCCAGAGATGCGCTGTGAACCCAGATAAACACTCTTAATTCATTCCGAAGGACTGCTTGGAACCAATTCCTTGAGGAATCATCCTACAACTGCTATTCGAAGTCACTACTGGGGCTCTGGCAGAAAATCCTTTTTGAAAGTACCTAAATGAGAGGAATTGAACTCAAATCTCTGCAAGATCTGACATCCCTATGGAACCAATTTCTAAATGCTATTCGGATGCACTGCTGGTCATTGGACAGCGCTCCCCTTTGTGACAATTGAGAAACACGAGACAGTCCTTCTAGTGCACAGAGAAGCAGGAATTTCACAGGCAATTGCCCTTCAAATGCCATTATTTCACGGTTTGAGACTGTGGGGAGCTTTTTCGGTGAGAAATGCCAGTTATTCCAGATCACGGCTAAAGAGAGGATTTATTTGGAATAGTCCGTAAGAAGCCCATAGAATGCCATGCAGACGATTTAGAAAGATTCCCTTCATGCACACGGCTGAGCAAGAATCATTCATTGCAAACCACAGAAGGACACGAATTTCTCTTGGAAACGACTCCAAATACCCTTCGGATGAACGGCTAGCCATTTTGCCCAGATCCTGATGCACTGCTGTTAAATTTCCAGAGAAGTTCTGAGAACCCAGCTAAACACGCTTAATTCGTTCCGAAGGACTGCTTGGAACCAATTCCTTGTGGAATCATCCTACAACTGCTATTCGACTTCACTACTGCGGTTCTGGCAGAAATTCATTCTTGAAAATACGTAAAGGGGAGTAATTCAACCCAAATCTCTGCAAGATCTGACATCCTTATGGAACCAATCTCTAAATGCTAATCGGATGCACTGCTGGTCTTTGGATAGAGCTCCCTTTGTGACAATTGATAAACACGAGACAGTCTTTCTAGTGCACAGAGAAGCAGGAATTTCACATGCAATTGCCCTTCAAATGCCATTATTTCACGGTTTGAGATTGTGGGGAGCTTTTTCGGTGAGAAATGCCAATCATTCCAGATCATGGTTAAGACAGGATTTATTTGGAATAGTCCGTCAGAAACCCAAGGAATCCCATGCAGACCATTTAGAAAGATTTCGTTCATGTCTATAGCTAAACAAGAATCGTTCATTGCAAACCACAGATAGGAACGAATTTCTCTTGGAAACGACTCCAAATACCCTTCGGATGAACGGCTAGCCATTTTGCGCAGATCCTGATGCACTGCTGTTAAATTTCCAGAGATGCGCTGTGAACCCACCTAAACACGCTTAATTCGTTCCGAAGGACTGCTTGGAACCAATTCCTTGTGGAATCATCCTACAACTGCTATTCGACTTCACTACTCGCGGTTCTGGCAGAAATTCATTCTTGGAAATACCTATAGGTGAGGAATTCAACCCAAATCTCTGCAAGATCTGACATCCCTATGGAACCAATCTCTAAATGCTATTCGGATGCACTGCTGGTCATTGGACAGCGCTCCCTTTGTGACAATTGAGAAACACGAGACAGTCCTTCTAGTGCACAGAGAAGCAGGAATTTCACAATGCAATTGCCCTTAATACCATTATTTCACGGTTTGAGATTGTGGGGAGTTTTTTCGGTGAGAAATGCCAAACATTCCTCATCGTGGCTAAAGAGAGGATTTATTTGGAATAGCCCGTCAGAAGCCCATAGAATCCCATGCAGACAGTTTAGAAAGATTTCGTTCATGTCTATAGCTAAAAAAAGAATCGTTCATTGCAAACGACAGATAGGAACGAATTTCTCTTGGAAACGACTCCAAATACCCTTCGGATGAACGGCTAGCCATTATTGGCATATCCTGATGCACTGCTGTTAAATTTCCAGCGATGCGCTGTGAACAAAGCTAAACACGCTTAATTCGTTCCGAAGGACTGCTTGGAACCAATTCCTTGTGGAATCATCCTACAACTGCTATTCAAAGTCACTACTGGGACTCTGGCAGAAATTTATTTTTGAAAGTACCTAAATGAGAGGAATTGAACCCAAATCTCTGCAAGGTATGACATCCCTATGGAACCAATCTCTAAATGCTATTCGGATGCACTGCTGGTCATTGGACAGTGCTCCCTTTGTGACAATTGATAAACACGAGACAGTCCTTCTAGTGCACAGAGAAGCGGGAATTTCACATGCAATTGCTCTTCAAATGCCATTATTTAACGGTTTGAGATTGTGGGAAGGTTTTTCGGTGAGAAATGCCAATCATTCCTCATCAAGGCTAAAGACAGGATTTATTTGGTATAGTCCGTCAGAAGCCCATAGAATCCCATGCAGACCATTTAGAAAGATTTCGTTCATGTCTATAGCTAAACAAGAATCGTTCATTGCAAACCACAGATAGGCACGAATTTCTCTTGGAAACGACTCCAAATACCCTTAGGATCAACGGCTAGCCATTTTGCGCAGATCCTGATTCACTGCTGTTAAATTTCCAGAGATGCGCTATGAACCCACCTAAACACGCTTAATTCGTTCCGAAGGACTGCTTTGAACCAATTCCTTGTGGAATTATCCTGCAATTGCTATTCGAATTCACTACTGCGGTTCTGGCAGAAATTCATTCTTGGAAATACCTATAGGTGAGGAATTCAACCCAAATCTCTGCAAGATCTGACATCCCTATTGAACCAATCTCTAAATGGTATTCGGATGCACTGCTGGTCATTGGACAGCGCTTCCTTTGTGACAATTGATAAACACGAGACAGTCCTTCTAGTGCACAGAGAAGCAGGAATTTCACATGCAATTGCTCTTAATACCATTATTTCACGTTTTGAGATTGTGGGGAGTTTTTTCGGTGAGAAATGCCAAACATTCCTCTTCATGGCTAAAGACAGGATTTATTTGGAATAGCCCGTCAGAAGCCCATAGAATCCCAGGCAGACCCTTTAGAAAGGTTTGCCTTCATGCACACGGCTAAACAAGAATCATTCATTGCAAACCACAGATAGGCTCGAATTTCTCTTGGAAACGACTCCAAATACCCTTCGGATGAACGGCTAGCCATTTTGCGCAGATCCCGATGCACTGCTGTTAAATTTCCAGAGATGCGCTGTGAACCCAGCTAAACACGCTTAATTCGTTCCGAAGGACTGCTTGGAACCATTTCCTTGTGGAATCATGCTACAACTGCTATTCGACTTCTCTACTGCGGTTCTGGCAGAAATTCATTCCTGGAAATACCTAAAGGTGAGGAATTGAACCAAAATCTCTGCAAGATCTGACATCCTAATAGGATGCACTGCTGGTCATTGGACAGCGCTCCCTTTGTGACAATTGAGAAACACGAGACAGTCCTTCTAGTGCACAGAGAAGCAGGAATTTCACAGGCAATTGCCCTTCAAATGCCATTATTTCACGGTTTGAGACTGTGGGGAGCTTTTTCAGTGAGAAATGCCAGTTATTCCAGATCACGGCTAAAGAGAGGATATATTTGGAATAGTCCGTCAGAAGCCCATAGAATGCCATGCAGACGATTTAGAAAGATTCCTTCATGCACACGGCTAAGCAAGAATCATTCATTGCAAACCACAGAAGGACACGAATTTCTCTTGGAAACGACTCCAAATACCCTTCGGATGAACGGCTAGCCATTTTTGCCCAGATCCTGATGCACTGCTGTTAAATTTCCAGAGAAGTTCTGAGAACCCAGCTAAACACGCTTAATTCGTTCCGAAGGACTGCTTGGAACCAATTGCTTGAGGAATCATCCTACAACTGCTATTCGACTTCACTACCTGCGGTTCTGGCAGAAATTCATTCTTGAAAATACGTAAAGGGGAGTAATTCAACCCAAATCTCTGCAAGATCTGACATCCTTATGGAACCAATCTCTAAATGCTAATCGGATGCAACTGCTGGTCTTTGGATAGAGCTCCCTTTGTGACAATTGATAAACACGAGACAGTCTTTCTACTGCACAGAGAAGCAGGAATTTTCACATGCAATTGCCCTTCAAATGCCATTATTTCACGGTTTGAGATTGTGGGGAGCTTTTTCGGTGAGAAATTGCCAATCATTCCAGATCATGGTTAAGACAGGATTTATTTGGAATAGTCCGTCAGAAACCCAAGGAATCCCATGCAGACCATTTAGAAAGATTTCGTTTTATGTGTTAGCTAAACAAGAATCATTCATTGCAAACCAGAGATAGGAACGAATTTCTCTTGGAAACGACTCCAAATACCCTTCGGCTGAACGGCTAGCCATTTTGCGCAGATCCTGATGCACTGCTGTTAAATTTCCATAGATGCGCTGTGAACCCACCTAAACATTAATTCGTTCCGAAGGACTGCTTGGAACCAATTCCTTGTGGAATCATCCTACAACTGCTATTCGACTTCACTACTGCGGTTCTGGCAGAAATTCATTCTTGGAAATACCTATAGGTGAGGAATTCAACCCAAATCTCTGCAAGATCTGACATCCCTATGGAACCAATCTCTAAATGCTATTCGGATGCACTGCTGGTCATTGGACAGCGCTCCCTTTGTGACAATTCAGAAACACGAGACAGTCCTTCTAGTGCACAGAGAAGCAGGAATTTCACAGGTAATTGCCCTTCAAATGCCATTATTTCACGGTTTGAGACTGTGGGGAGCTTTTCCGTGAGAATGCCAGTTATTCCAGATCACGGCTAAAGAGAGGATTTATTTAGAATAGTCCGTCAGAAGCCCATAGAACGCCATGCAGACGATTTAGAAAGATTCCCTTCATGCACACGGCTAAGCAAGAGTCATTCATTGCAAACCACAGAAGGACACGAATTTCTCTTGGAAACGACTCCAAATACCCTTCGATGAACGGCTAGCCATTTTGCCCAGATCCTGATGCACTGCCGTTAAATTTCCAGAGAAGTTCTGAGAACCCAGCTAAACACGCTTAATTCGTTCCGAAGGACTGCTTGGAACCAATTCCTTGTGGTATCATCCTCCAACTGCTATTCGAATTCACTACTGGGGTTCTGGCAGAAATTCATTCTTGAAAATACGTAAAGGGGAGTAATTCAACCCAAATCTCTGCAAGATCTGACATCCTTATGGAACCAATCTCTAAATGCTAATCGGATGCACTGCTGGTCTTTGGATAGAGCTCCCTTTGTGACAATTGATAAACACGAGACAGTCTTTCTAGTGCACAGAGAAGCAGGAATTTCACATGCAATTGCCCTTCAAATGCCATTATTTCACGGTTGAGATTGTGGGGAGCTTTTTCGGTGAGAAATGCCAATCATTCCAGATCATGGTTAAGACAGGATTTATTTGGAATAGTCCGTCAGAAACCCAAGGAATCCCATGCAGACCATTTAGAAAAATTCCCTTCATGCACACGGCTAAGCAAGAATCGTTCTTTGCAAACCACAGATAGGAAGGAATTTCTCTTGGAGACAGACTCCAAATACCCTTCGGATGAACGGCTAGCCATTTTGCGCAGATCCTGATGCACTGCTGTTAAATTTCCATAGATGCGCTGTGAACCCACCTAAACACGCTTAATTCGTTCCGAAGGACTGCTTGGAACCAATTCCTTGTGGAATCATCCTACAACTGCTATTCGACTTCACTACTGCGGTTCTGGCAGAAATTCATTCTTGGAATACCTATAGGTGAGGAATTCAACCCAAATCTCTGCAAGATCTGACATCCCTATGGAACCAATCTCTAAATGCTATTCGGATGCACTGCTGGTCATTGGACAGCGCTCCCTTTGTGACAATTGAGAACACGAGACAGTCCTTCTAGTGCACAGAGAAGCAGGAATTTCACATGCAATTGCCCTTCAAATGCAATTATTTCACGGTTTGAGATTGTGGGGAGTTTTTTCGGTGAGAAATGCCAAACATTCCTCATCATGGCTAAAGAGAGGATTTATTTCGAATAGTCCGTCAGAAGCCCATAGAATCCCATGCAGACCATTTAGAAAGATTTCGTTCATGTCTATAGCTAAACAAGAATCGTTCATTGCAAACCACAGATAGGCACGAATTTCTCTTGGAAACGACTCCAAATACCCTTAGGATCAACGGCTAGCCATTTTTGGCATATCCTGAGGCCCTGCTGTTAAATTTCCAGCGATGCGCTGTGAACAAAGCTAAACACGCTTAATTCGTTCCGAAGGACTGCTTGGAACCAATTCCTTGTGGAATCATCCTACAACTGCTATTCAAAGTCACTACTGGGGGCTCTGGCAGAAATTCATTTTGAAAGTACCTAAATGAGAGGAATTGAACCCAAATCTGTGCAAGATATGATATCCCTACGGAACAAATCTCTAAATGCTATTCGGATGCACTGCTGGTCATTGGACAGCTCTCCCTTTGTGACAATTGATAAACACGAGACAGTCCTTCTAGTGCACAGAGAAGCGGGAATTACACATGCAATTGCCCTTCAAATGCCATTATTTAACGGTTTGAGATTGTGGGGAGGAATTTCGGTGAGAAATGCCAATCATTCCTCATCATGGCTAAAGACAGGATTATTTGGAATAGCCCGTCAGAAGCCCATAGAATCCCATGCAGACCATTTAGAAAGATTTCGTTCATGTCTATAGCTAAACAAGAATCATTCATTGCAAACCACAGAAGGACACGAATTTCTCTTGGAAACGACTCCAAAAAGCCGTCGGATGAACGGCTAGCCATTTTGCGCAGATCTGATGCACTGCTGTTAAATTTCCAGAGATGCGCTGTGAACCCAGCTAAACACGCTTAATTCGTTCCGAAGGACTGCTTGGAAACCAATTCCTTGAGGAATCATCCTACAACTGCTATTCGAAGTCACTACTGGGGCTCTGGCAGAAATTCATTTTTGAAAGTACCTAAATGAGAGGAATTGAACTCAAATCTCTGGCAAGATCTGACATCCCTATGGAACCAATCTCTAAATGCTATTCGATGCACTGCTGGTCATTGGACAGCGCTCCCTTTGTGACAATTCAGAAACACGAGACAGTCCTTCTAGTGCACAGAGAAGCAGGAATTTCACAGGCAATTGCCCTTCAAATGCCATTATTTCACGGTTTGAGACTGTGGGGAGCTTTTTCGGTGAGAAATGCCAGTTATTCCAGATCACGGCTAAAGAGAGGATTTATTTGGAATAGTCCGTCAGAAGCCCATAGAACGCCATGCAGACGATTTAGAAAGATTCCCTTCATGCACACGGCTAAGCAAGAGTCATTCATTGCAAACCACAGAAGGACACGAATTTCTCTTGGAAACGACTCCAAATACCCTTCGGATGAACGGCTAGCCATTTTGCCCAGATCCTGATGCACTGCCGTTAAATTTCCAGAGACGTTCTGAGAACCCAGCTAAACACGCTTAATTCGTTCCGAAGGACTGCTTGGAACCAATTCCTTGTGGTATCATCCTCCAACTGCTATTCGAATTCACTACTGGGGTTCTGGCAGAAATTCATTCTTGAAAATACGTAAAGGGGAGTAATTCAACCCAAATCTCTGCAAGATCTGACATCCTTATGGAACCAATCTCTAAATGCTAATGGGATGCACTGCTGGTCTTTGGATAGAGCTCCCTTTGTGACAATTGATAAACACGAGACAGTCTTTCTAGTGCACAGAGAAGCAGGAATTTCACATGCAATTGCCCTTCAAATGCCATTATTTCACGGTTTGAGATTGTGGGGAGCTTTTTCGGTGAGAAATGCCAATCATTCCAGATCATGGTTAAGACAGGATTTATTTGGAATAGTCCGTCAGAAACCCAAGGAATCCCATGCAGACCATTTAGAAAGATTCCCTTCATGCACACGGCTAAGCAAGAATCGTTCTTTGCAAACCACAGCTAGGAACGAATTTCTCTTGGAGACAGACTCCAAATACCCTTCGGATGAACGGCTAGCCATTTTGCGCAGATCCTGATGCACTGCTGTTAAATTTCCAGCGATGCGCTGTGAACCCAGCTAAACACGCTTAATTCGTTCCGAAGGACTGCTTGGAACCAATTCCTTGTGGAATCATGCTACAACTGCTATTCGACTTCTCTACTGCGGTTCTGGCAGAAATTCATAATTGGAAATACCTAAAGGTGAGGAATTGAACCCAAATCTCTGCAAGATCTGACATCCTAATCAGATGCACTGCTGGTCATTGGACAGCGCTCCCTTTTTGACAATTGATAAACACGAGACAGTCCTTCTAGTGCACAGTGAAGCAGGAATTTCACAGGGCAATTGCCCTTCAAATGCCATTATTTCACGGTTTGAGACTGTGGGGAGCTTTTTCGGTGAGAAATGCCAGTTATTCCAGATCACGGCTAAAGAGAGGATTTATTTGGAATAGTCCGTCAGAAGCCCATAGAATTCCATGCAGACGATTTAGAAAGATTCCCTTCATGCACACGGCTAAGCAAGAATCATTCATTGCAAACAACAGAAGGACACGAATTTCTCTTGGAAACGACTCCAAATACCCTTCGGATGAACGGCTAGCCATTTTGCGCAGATCCTGATGCACTGCTGTTAAATTTCAAGAGATGCGCTGTGAACCCACCTAAACACGCTTAATTCGTTCCGAAGGACTGCTTGGAACCAATTCCTTGTGGAATCATCCTACAACTGCTATTCGAAGTCACTACTGGGGCTCTGGCAGAAATTCATTTTTGAAAGTACCTAAATGAGAGGAATTGAACTCAAATCTCTGCAAGATCTGACATCCCTATGGAACCAATCTCTAAATGCTATTCGGATGCACTGCTGGTCATTGGACAGCGCTCCCTTTGTGACAATTGAGAAACACGAGACAGTCCTTCTAGTGCACAGAGAAGCCGGAATTTCACATGCAATTGCCCTTCAAATGCCATTATTTCACGGTTTGAGACTGTGGGGAGCTTTTTCGGTGAGAAATGCCAGTTATTCCAGATCACGACTAAAGAGTGGATTTATTTGGAATAGTCCGTCAGAAGCCCATAGAATGCCATGCAGACGATTTAGAAAGATTCCCTTCATGCACACGGCTAAGCAAGAATCATTCATTGCAAACCACAGAAGGACACGAATTTCTCTTGGAAACGACTCCAAATACCCCTTCGGATGAACGGCTAGCCATTTTGCCCAGATCCTGATGCACTGCCGTTAAATTTCCAGAGAAGTTCTGAGAACCCAGCTAAACACGCTTAATTCGTTCCGAAGGACTGCTTGGAACCAATTCCTTGTGGTATCATCCTCCAACTGCTATTCGAATTCACTACTGGGGTTCTGGCAGAAATTCATTCTTGAAAATACGTAAAGGGGAGTAATTCACCCAAATCTCTGCAAGATCTGACATCCTTATGGAACCAATCTCTAAATGCTAATGGGATGCACTGCTGGTCTTTGGATAGAGCTCCCTTTGTGACAATTGATAAACACGAGACAGTCTTTCTAGTGCACAGAGAAGCAGGAATTTCACATGCAATTGCCCCTTCAAATGCCATTATTTCACGGTTTGAGATTGTGGGGAGCTTTTTCGGTGAGAAATGCCAATCATTCCAGATCATGGTTAAGACAGGATTTATTTGGAATAGCCCGTCAGAAGCCCATAGAAACCCATGCAGACAGTTTAGAAAGATTTCGTTCATGTCTATAGCTAAACAAGAATCATTCATTGCAAACCACAGAAGGACACGAATTTCTCTTGGAAACGACTCCAAATACCCTTCGGATGAACGGCTAGCCATTTTCCGCAGATCCTGATGCACTGCTGTTAAATTTCCAGAGATGCGCTGTGAACCGAGCTAAACACGCTTAATTCGTTCCGAAGGACTGCTTGGAACCAATTCCTTGAGGAATCATCCTACAACTGCTATTCGAAGTCACTACTGCGGTTCTGGCAGAAATTCATTCTTAGAAATACCTATAGGTGAGGAATTCAACCCAAATCTCTGCAAGATCTGACATCCCTATTGAACCAATCTCTAAATGGTATTCGGATGCACTGCTGGTAATTGGACAGCGCTCCCTTTGTGACAATTGATAAGCACGAGAGAGTCCTTCTAGTACACAGAGAAGCAGGAATTTCACATCCAATTGCCCTTAATACCATTATTCCACGGTGTGAGATTGTGGGGAGCTTTTTCGGTGAGAAATGCCAAACATTCCTCATCACGGCCTAAAGACAGGATTTATTTGGAATAGTCCGTCAGAAGCCCATTAAATCCGATGCAGACGATTTAGAAAGAGTTCGTTCACGTCTATAGCTAAACAAGAATCATTCTTGCAAACCACAGAAGGACACGAATTTCTCTTGGAAACGACTCAAAATACCCTTCGGATGAACGGCTAGCCATTTTGCGCAGATGCTGATGCACTGCTGTTAAATTTCCAGAGATGCGCTGTGAACCCAGCTAAACACACTTATTTCGTTCCGAAGGACTGCTTGGATCCAATTCCTTGAGGAATCATCCTACAACTGCTGTTCGAAGTCACTACTGGGGCTCTGGCAGAAATTCATTTTTGAAAGTACCTAAATGAGAGGAATTGAACTCAAATCTCTGCAAGATCTGACATCCCTATGGAACCAATTTCTAAACGCTATTCGGATGCACTGCTGGTCATTGGACAGCGCTCCCTTTGTGACAATTGAGAAACACGAGACAGTCCTTCTAGTGCACAGAGAAGAAGGAGATTTCACAGGCAATTGCCCTTCAAATGCCATTATTTCACGGTTTGAGACTGTGGGGAGCTTTTTCGGTGAGAAATGCCAGTTATTCCAGATCACGGCTAAAGAGAGGATTTATTTGGAATAGTCCGTCAGAAGCCCATAGAACGCCATGCAGACGATTTAGAAAGATTCCCTTCATGCACACGGCTAAGCAAGAGTCATTCATTGCAAACCACAGAAGGACACGAATTTCTCTTGGAAACGACTCCAAATACCCTTCGGATGAACGGCTAGCCATTTTGCCCAGATCCTGATGCACTGCTGTTAAATTTCCAGAGAAGTTCTGAGAACCCAGCTAAACACGCTTAATTCGTTCCGAAGGACTGCTTGGAACCAATTCCTTGTGGAATCATCCTACAACTGCTATTCGACTTCACTACTGCGGTTCTGGCAGAAATTCATTCTTGAAAATACGTAAAGGGGAGTAATTCAACCCAAATCTCTGCAAGATCTGACATCCTTATGGAACCAATCTCTAAATGCTAATCGGATGCACTGCTGGTCTTTGGATAGAGCTCCCTTTGTGACAATTGATAAACACGAGACAGTCTTTCTAGTGCACAGAGAAGCAGGAATTTCACATGCAATTGCCCTTCAAATGCCATTATTTCACGGTTTGAGATTGTGGGGAGCTTTTTCGGTGAGAAATGCCAATCATTCCAGATCATGGTTAAGACAGGATTTATTTGGAATAGTCCGTCAGAAACCCAAGGAATCCCATGCAGACCATTTAGAAAGATTTCGTTTATGTGTTAGCTAAACAAGAATCATTCATTGCAAACCACAGATAGGAACGAATTTCTCTTGGAAACGACTCCAAATACCCTTCGGCTGAACGGCTAGCCATTTGCGCAGATCCTGATGCACTGCTGTTAAATTTCCATAGATGCGCTGTGAACCCACCTAAACACGCTTAATTCGTTCCGAAGGACTGCTTGGAACCAATTCCTTGTGGAATCATCCTACAACTGCTATTCGACTTCACTACTGCGGTTCTGGCAGAAATTCATTCTTGGAAATACCTATAGGTGAGGAATTCAACCCAAATCTCTGCAAGATCTGACATCCCTATGGAACCAATCTCTAAATGCTATTCGGATGCACTGCTGGTCATTGGACAGCGCTCCCTTTGTGACAATTGAGAAACAAGAGACAGTCCTTCTAGTGCACAGAGAAGCAGGAATTTCACAGGTAATTGCCCTTCAAATGCCATTATTTCACGGTTTGAGACTGTGGGGAGCTTTTTCCGTGAGAAATGCCAGTTATTCCAGATCACGGCTAAAGAGAGGATTTATTTAGAATAGTCCGTCAGAAGCCCATAGAACGCCATGCAGACGATTTAGAAAGATTCCCTTCATGCACACGGCTAAGCAAGAGTCATTCATTGCAAACCACAGAAGGACACGAATTTCTCTTGGAAACGACTCCAAATACCCTTCGGATGAACGGCTAGCCATTTTGCCCAGATCCTGATGCACTGCCGTTAAATTTCCAGAGAAGTTCTGAGAACCCAGCTAAACACGCTTAATTCGTTCCGAAGGACTGCTTGGAACCAATTCCTTGTGGTATCATCCTCCAACTGCTATTCGAATTCACTACTGGGGTTCTGGCAGAAATTCATTCTTGAAAATACGTAAAGGGGAGTAATTCAACCCAAAATCTCTGCAAGATCTGACATCCTTATGGAACCAATCTCTAAATGCTAATCGGATGCACTGCTGGTCTTTGGATAGAGCTCCCTTTTTGACAATTGATAAACAAGAGACAGTCTTTCTAGTGCACAGAGAAGCAGGAATTTCACATGCAATTGCCCTTCAAATGCCATTATTTCACGGTTTGGGATTGTGGGTGAGCTTTTTCGGTGAGAAATGCCAATCATTCCAGATCATGGTTAAGACAGGATTTATTTGGAATAGTCCGTCAGAAACCCAAGGAATCCCATGCAGACCATTTAGAAAAATTCCCTTCATGCACACGGCTAAGCAAGAATCGTTCTTTTGCAAACCACAGATAGGAAGGAATTTCTCTTGGAGACAGACTCCAAATACCCTTCGGATGAACGGCTAGCCATTTTGCGCAGATCCTGATGCACTGCTGTTAAATTTCCATAGATGCGCTGTGAACCCACCTAAACACGCTTAATTCGTTCCGAAGGACTGCTTGGAACCAATTCCTTGTGGAATCATCCTACACTGCTATTCGACTTCACTACTGCGGTTCTGGCAGAAATTCATTCTTGGAAATACCTATAGGTGAGGAATTCAACCCAAATCTCTGCAAGATCTGACATCCCTATGGAACCAATCTCTAAATGCTATTCGGATGCACTGCTGGTCATTGGACAGCGCTCCCTTTGTGACAATTGAGAAACACGAGACAGTCCTTCTAGTGCACAGAGAAGCAGGAATTTCACAGGCAATTGCCCTTCAAATGCGATTATTTCACGGTTTGAGATTGTGGGGAGTTTTTTCGGTGAGAAATGCCAAACATTCCTCATCGTGGCTAAAGACAGGATTTATTTGGAATAGTTCGTCAGAAGCCCATAGAATCCCATGCAGACCATTTAGAAAGATTTCGTTCATGTCTATAGCTAAACAAGAATCGTTCATTGCAATCCACAGATAGGCACGAATTTCTCTTGGAAACGACTCCAAATACCCTTAGGATGAACGGCTAGCCATTTTTGGCATATCCTGATGCACTGCTGTTAAATTTCCAGCGATGCGCTGTCAACCCAGCTAAACACCGCTTAATTCGTTCCGATGGACTGCTTGGAACCAATTCCTTGTGGAATCATCCTACAACTGCTATTCGAAGTCACTACTGGGGCTCTGGCAGAAATTCATTTTGAAAGTACCTTAATGAGAGGAATTGAACCCAAATCTCTGCAAGATATTACATCCCTATGGAACCAATCTCTAAATGCTATTCGGATGCACTGCTGGTCATTGGACAGCGCTCCCTTTGTGACAATTGATAAACACGAGACAGTCCTTCTAGTGCACAGAGAAGCTGGAATTTCACAGGAAATTGCCCTTCAAGTGCCATTATTTAACGGTTTGAGATTGTGGAGAGGTTTTTCGGTGAGAAATGCAAATCATTCCAGATCATGGCTAAAGACAGGATTTATTTGGAATAGTCCGTCAGAAGCCAATAGAATCCCATGCAGACCATTTAGAAAGATTTCGTTCATGTCTATAGCTAAACAAGAATCGTTCATTGCAAACCACAGATAGGCACGTATTTCTCTTGGAAACGACTCCAAATACCCTTCGGATGAACGACTAGCCATTTTGCCCAGATCCTGATGCACTGCCATTAAATTTCCAGAGAAGTTCTGAGAACCCAGCTAAACACGCTTAATTCGTTCCGAAGGACTGCTTGGAACCAATTCCTTGTGCTATCATCCTACAACTGCTATTAGAATTCACTACTGGGGTTCTGGCAGAAATTCATTCTTGAAAATACGTAAAGGGGAGTAATTCAACCCAAATCTCTGCAAGATCTGACATCCTTATGGAACCAATCTCTAAATGCTAATCGG
Organism: Aldabrachelys gigantea; assembly: GCA_026122505.1. Taxonomy (NCBI): domain Eukaryota; kingdom Metazoa; phylum Chordata; order Testudines; family Testudinidae; genus Aldabrachelys; species Aldabrachelys gigantea. The sequence continues at coordinate 145,505 of JALNIE010000040.1, read as the reverse complement.
ATGCACTGCTGGTCTTTGGATAGAGCTCCCCTTTGTGACAATTGATAACACGAGACAGTCTTTCTAGTGCACAGAGAAGCAGGAATTTCACATGCAATTGCCCTTCAAATGCCATTATTTCACGGTTTGAGATTGTGGGGAGCTTTTTCCGTGAGAAATGCCAATCATTCCAGATCATGGTTAAGACAGGATTTATTTGGAATAGTCCGTCAGAAACCCAAGGAATCCCATGCATACGATTTAGAAAGATTCCCTTCATGCACACGGCTAAGCAAGAATCGTTCTTTGCAAACCACAGATAGGAACGAATTTCTCTTGGAGACAGACTCCAAAAACACTTCTGATGAACGGCTAGCCATTTTTCGTAGATCCTGATGCACTGCTGTTAAATTTCCATAGATGCGGTGTGAACCCACCTAAACACGATTAATTCGTTCCGAAGGACTGCTTGGAACCAATTCCTTGTGGAATCATCCTACAACTGCTATTCGACTTCACTACTGCGGTTCTGGCAGAAATTCATTCTTGGAAATACCTATAGGTGAGGAATTCAACCCAAATCTCTGCAAGATCTGACATCCCTATGGAACCAATCTCTAAATGCTATTCGGATGCACTGCTGGTCATTGGACAGCGCTCCCTTTGTTACAATTGAGAAACACGAGACAGTCCTTCTAGTGCACAGAGAAGCAGGAATTTCACATGGAATTGCCCTTCAAATGCCATTATTTCACGGTTTGAGATTGTGGGGAGTTTTTTCGGTGAGAAATGCCAAACATTCCTCATCATGGCTAAAGAGAGGATTTATTTCGAATAGTCCGTCAGAAGCCCATAGAATCCCATGCAGACCATTTAGAAAGATTTCGTTCATGTCTATAGCTAAACAAGAATCGTTCATTGCAAACCACAGATAGGCACGAATTTCTCTTGGAAACGACTCCAAATACCCTTAGGATCAACGGCTAGCCATTTTTGGCATATCCTGAGGCCCTGCTGTTAAATTTCCAGCGATGTGCTGTGAACAAAGCTAAACACGCTTAATTCGTTCCGAAGGACTGCTTGGAACCAATTCCTTGTGGAATCATCCTACAACTGCTATTCAAAGTCACTACTGGGGCTCTGGCAGAAATTCATTTTTGAAAGTACCTAAATGAGAGGAATTGAACCCAAATCTCTGCAAGATATGATATCCCTATGGAACAAATCTCTAAATGCTATTCGGATGCACTGCTGGTCATTGGACAGCTCTCCCTTTGTGACAATTGATAAACACGAGACAGTCCTTCTAGTGCACAGAGAAGCGGGAATTTCACATGCAATTGCCCTTCAAATGCCATTATTTAACGGTTTGAGATTGTGGGGAGGAATTTCGGTGAGAAATACCAATCATTCCTCATCATGGCTAAAGACAGGATTTATTTGGAATAGTCCGTCAGAAGCCGATAGAATCCCATGCAGACCATTTAGAAAGATTTCGTTCATGTCTATAGCTAAACAAGAATCATTCATTGCAAACCACAGAAGGACACGAATTTCTCTTGGAAACGACTCCAAAAAGCCTTCGGATGAGCGGCTAGCCATTTTGCGCAGATCCTGATGCACTGCTGTTAAATTTCCAGAGATGCGCTGTGAACCCAGGTAAACACGCTTAATTCGTTCCGAAGGACTGCTTGGAACCAATTCCTTCAGGAATCATCCTACAACTGCTATTCGAAGTCACTACTGGGGCTCTGGCAGAAATTCATTTTTGAAAGTACCTAAATGAGAGGAATTGAACTCAAATCTCTGCAAGATCTGACATCCCTATGGAACCAATCTCTAAATGCTATTCGGATGCACTGCTGGTCATTGGACAGCGCTCCCTTTGTGACAATTGAGAAACACGAGACAGTCCTTCTAGTGCACAGAGAAGCAGGAATTTCACAGGCAATTGCCCTTCAAATGCCATTATTTCACGGTTTGAGACTGTGGGGAGCTTTTTCGGTGAGAAATGCCAGTTATTCCAGATCACGGCTAAAGAGAGGATTTATTTGGAATAGTCCGTCAGAAGCCCATAGAACGCCATGCAGACGATTTAGAAAGATTCCCTTCATGCACACGGCTAAGCAAGAGTCATTCATTGCAAACCACAGAAGGACACGAATTTCTCTTGGAAACGACTCCAAATACCCTTCGGATGAACGGCTAGCCATTTTGCCTAGATCCTGATGCACTGCCGTTAAATTTCCAGAGAAGTTCTGAGAACCCAGCTAAACACGCTTAATTCGTTCTGAAGGACTGCTTGGAACCAATTCCTTGTGGTATCATCCTACAACTGCTATTCGACTTCACTACTGCGGTTCTGGCAGAAATTCATTCTTGAAAATACGTAAAGGGGAGTAATTCAACCCAAATCTCTGCAAGATCTGACATCCTTATGGAACCAATCTCTAAATGCTAATCGGATGCACTGCTGGTCTTTGGATAGAGCACCCTTTGTGACAATTTATAAACACGAGACAGTCTTTCTAGTGCACAGAGAAGCAGGAATTTCACAAGCAATTGCCCTTCAAATGCCATTATTTCACGGTTTGAGATTGTGGGAAGTTTTTTCGATGAGAAATGCCAAACATTCCTCATCATGGCTAAAGAGAGGATTTATTTCGAATAGTCCGTCAGAAGCCCATAGAATCCCATGCAGACCATTTAGAAAGATTTCGTTCATGTCTATAGCTAAACAAGAATCGTTCATTGCAAACCACAGATAGGCACGAATTTCTCTTGGAAACGACTCGAAATACCCTTCGGATGAACGGCTAGCCATTTTGCCTAGATCCTGATGCACTGCCGTTAAATTTCCAGAGAAGTTCTGAGAACCCAGCTAAACACGCTTAATTCGTTCTGAAGGACTGCTTGGAACCAATTCCTTGTGGTATCATCCTACAACTGCTATTCGAATTCACTACTGCGGTTCTGGCAGAAATTCATTCTTGAAAATACGTAAAGGGGAGTAATTCAACCCAAATCTCTGCAAGATCTGACATCCTTATGGAACCAATCTCTAAATGCTAATCGGATGCACTGCTGGTCTTTGGATAGAGCACCCTTTGTGACAATTGATAAACACGAGACAGTCTTTCTAGTGCACAGAGAAGCAGGAATTTCACATGCAATTGCCCTTCAAATGCCATTATTTCACGGTTTGAGATTGTGGGGAGTTTTTTCGATGAGAAATGCCAAACATTCCTCATCATGGCTAAAGAGAGGATTTATTTCGAATAGTCCGTCAGAAGCCCATAGAATCCCATGCAGACCATTTAGAAAGATTTCGTTCATGTCTAAAGCTAAACAAGAATCGTTCATTGCAAACCACAGATAGGCACGAATTTCTCTTGGAAACGACTCCAAATACCCTTAGGATCAACGGCTAGCCATTTTTGGCATATCCTGAGGCCCTGCTGTTAAATTTCCAGCGATGCGCTGTGAACAAAGCTAAACACGCTTAATTCGTTCCGAAAGACTGCTTGGAACCAATTCCTTGTGGAATCATCCTACAACTGCTATTCAAAGTCACTACTGGGGCTCTGGCAGAAATTCATTTTTGAAAGTACCTAAATGAGAGGAATTGAACCCAAATCTCTGCAAGATATGATATCCCTATGGAACAAATCTCTAAATGCTATTCGGATGCACTGCTGGTCATTGGACAGCTCTCCCTTTGTGACAATTGATAAACACGAGACAGTCCTTCTAGTGCACAGAGAAGCGGGAATTTCACATGCAATTGCCCTTCAAATGCCATTATTTCACGGTTTGAGATTGTGGGGAGGATTTTCGGTGAGAAATACCAATCATTCCTCATTATGGCTAAAGACAGGATTTATTTGGAATAGTCCGTCAGAAGCCCATAGAATCCCATGCAGACCATTTAGAAAGATTTCGTTCATGTCTATAGCTAAACAAGAATCATTCATTGCAAACCACAGAAGGACACGAATTTCTCTTGGAAACGACTCCAAATACCCTTCGGATGAACGGCTAGCCATTTTGCGCAGAATCTGATGCACTGCTGTTAAATTTCCAGAGATGCGCTGTGAACCCAGCTAAACACGCTTAATTCGTTCCGAAGGACTGCTTGGAACCAATTCCTTGTGGAATCATCCTACAACTGCTATTCGACTTCACTACTGCGGTTCTGGCAGAAATTCATTCTTGGAAATACCTATAGGTGAGGAATTCAACCCAAATCTCTGCAAGATCTGACATCCCTATGGAACCAATCTCTAAATGCTATTCGGATGCACTGCTGGTCATTGGACAGCGCTCCCTTTGTGACAATTCAGAAACACGAGACAGTCCTTCTAGTGCACAGAGAAGCAGGAATTTCACATGCAATTGCCCTTAATACCATTATTTCACGGTTTGAGATTGTGGGGAGTTTTTTCGGTGAGAAATGCCAAACATTCCTCATCGTGGCTGAAGAGAGGATTTATTTGGAATAGCCCGTCAGAAGCCCATAGAATCCCATGCAGACCATTTAGAAAGATTTCGTTCATGTCTATAGCTAAACAAGAATCGTTCATTGCAAACCACAGATAGGCACGAATTTCTCTTGGAAACGACTCCAAATACCCTTAGGATCAACGGCTAGCCATTTTGCGCAGATCCTGATTCACTGCTGTTAAATTTCCAGAGATGCGCTATGAACCCACCTAAACACGCTTAATTCGTTCCGAAGGACTGCTTGGAACCAATTCCTTGTGGAATTATCCTGCAATTGCTATTCGAATTCACTACTGCGGTTCTGGCAGAAATTCATTCTTGGAAATACCTATAGGTGAGGAATTCAACCCAAATCTCTGCAAGATCTGACATCCCTATTGAACCAATCTCTAAATGGTATTCGGAGGCACTGCTGGTCATTGGACAGCGCTTCCTTTGTGACAATTGATAAACACGAGACAGTCCTTCTAGTGCACAGAGAAGCAGGAATTTCACATGCAATTGCTCTTAATACCATTATTTCACGTTTTGAGATTGTGGGGAGTTTTTTCGGTGAGAAATGCCAAACATTCCTCATCATGGCTAAAGACAGGATTTATTTGGAATAGCCCGTCAGAAGCCCATAGAATCCCATGCAGACCCTTTAGAAAGGTTTGCCTTCATGCACACGGCTAAACAAGAATCATTCATTGCAAACCACAGATAGGCTCGAATTTCTCTTGGAAACGACTCCAAATACCCTTCGGATGAACGGCTAGCCATTTTGCGCAGATCCCGATGCACTGCTGTTAAATTTCCAGAGATGCGCTGTGAACCCAGCTAAACACGCTTAATTCGTTCCGAAGGACTGCTTGGAACCATTTCCTTGTGGAATCATGCTACAACTGCTATTCGACTTCTCTACTGCGGTTCTGGCAGTAATTCATTCTTGGAAATACCTAAAGGTGAGGAATTGAACCAAAATCTCTGCAAGATCTGACATCCTAATAGGATGCACTGCTGGTCATTGGACAGCGCTCCCTTTGTGACAATTGATAAACACGAGACAGTCCTTCTAGTGCACAGAGAAGCAGGAATTTCACATCCAACTGCCCTTAATACCATTATTTCACGGTTTGAGATTGTGGGGAGCTTTTTCGGTGAGAAATGCCAAACATTGCTCATCATGGCTAAAAACAGGATTTATTTGGAATAGTCCGTCAGAAGTCCATAGAATCCGATGCAGACCATTTAGAAAGATATCGTTCACGTCTATAGCTAAACAAGAATCATTCATTGAAAACCACAGAAGGACACGAATTTCTCTTGGAAACGACTCCAAATACCCTTGGGATGAACGGCTAGCCATTTTGCGCAGATGCTGATGCACTGCTGTTAAATTTCCAGAGATGCGCTGTGAACCCAGCTAAACACTCTTAATTCATTCCGAAGGACTGCTTGGAACCAATTCCTTGAGGAATCATCCTACAACTGCTATTCGAAGTCACTACTGGGGCTCTGGCAGAAAATCCTTTTTGAAAGTACCTAAATGAGAGGAATTGAACTCAAATCTCTGCAAGATCTGACATCCCTATGGAACCAATTTCTAAATGCTATTCGGATGCACTGCTGGTCATTGGACAGCGCTCCCTTTGTGACAATTGAGAAACACGAGACAGTCCTTCTAGTGCACAGAGAAGCAGGAATTTCACAGGCAATTGCCCTTCAAATGCCATTATTTCACGGTTTGAGACTGTGGGGAGCTTTTTCGGTGAGAAATGCCAGTTATTCCAGATCACGGCTAAAGAGAGGATTTATTTGGAATAGTCCGTCAGAAGCCCATAGAATGCCATGCAGACGATTTAGAAAGATTCCCTTCATGCACACGGCTGAGCAAGAATCATTCATTGCAAACCACAGAAGGACACGAATTTCTCTTGGAAACGACTCCAAATACCCTTCGGATGAACGGCTAGCCATTTTGCCCAGATCCTGATGCACTGCTGTTAAATTTCCAGAGAAGTTCTGAGAACCCAGCTAAACACGCTTAATTCGTTCCGAAGGACTGCTTGGAACCAATTCCTTGTGGAATCATCCTACAACTGCTATTCGACTTCACTACTGCGGTTCTGGCAGAAATTCATTCTTGAAAATACGTAAAGGGGAGTAATTCAACCCAAATCTCTGCAAGATCTGACATCCTTATGGAACCAATCTCTAAATGCTAATCGGATGCACTGCTGGTCTTTGGATAGAGCTCCCTTTGTGACAATTGATAAACACGAGACAGTCTTTCTAGTGCACAGAGAAGCAGGAATTTCACATGCAATTGCCCTTCAAATGCCATTATTTCACGGTTTGAGATTGTGGGGAGCTTTTTCGGTGAGAAATGCCAATCATTCCAGATCATGGTTAAGACAGGATTTATTTGGAATAGTCCGTCAGAAACCCAAGGAATCCCATGCAGACCATTTAGAAAGATTTCGTTCATGTCTATAGCTAAACAAGAATCGTTCATTGCAAACCACAGATAGGAACGAATTTCTCTTGGAAACGACTCCAAATACCCTTCGGATGAACGGCTAGCCATTTTGCCCAGATCCTGATGCACTGCTGTTAAATTTCCAGAGATGCGCTGTGAACCCACCTAAACACGCTTAATTCGTTCCGAAGGACTGCTTGGAACCAATTCCTTGTGGAATCATCCTACAACTGCTATTCGACTTCACTACTGCGGTTCTGGCAGAAATTCATTCTTGGAAATACCTTTAGGTGAGGAATTCAACCCAAATCTCTGCAAGATCTGACATCCCTATGGAACCAATCTCTAAATGCTATTCGGATGCACTGCTGGTCATTGGACAGCGCTCCCTTTGTGACAATTGAGAAACACGAGACAGTACTTCTAGTGCACAGAGAAGCAGGAATTTCACATGCAATTGCCCTTAATACCATTATTTCACGGTTTGAGACTGTGGGGAGTTTTTTCGGTGAGAAATGCCAAACATTCCTCATCGTGGCTAAAGAGAGGATTTATTTGGAATAGCCCGTCAGAAGCCCATAGAATCCCATGCAGAGAGTTTAGAAAGATTTCGTTCATGTCTATAGCTAAAAAAGAATCGTTCATTGCAAACGACAGATAGGAACGAATTTCTCTTGGAAACGACTCCAAATACCCTTCGGATGAACGGCTAGCCATTTTTGGCATATCCTGATGCACTGCTGTTAAATTTCCAGCGATGCGCTGTGAACAAAGCTAAACACGCTTAATTCGTTCCGAAGGACTGCTTGGAACCAATTCCTTGTGGAATCATCCTACAACTGCTATTCAAAGTCACTACTGGGGCTCTGGCAGAAATTTATTTTTGAAAGTACCTAAATGAGAGGAATTGAACCCAAATCTCTGCAAGGTATGACATCCCTATGGAACCAATCTCTAAATGCTATTCGGATGCACTGCTGGTCATTGGACAGCGCTCCCTTTGTGACAATTGATAAACACGAGACAGTCCTTCTAGTGCACAGAGAAGCGGGAATTTCACATGCAATTGCTCTTCAAATGCCATTATTTAACGGTTTGAGATTGTGGGAAGGTTTTTCGGTGAGAAATGCCAATCATTCCTCATCATGGCTAAAGACAGGATTTATTTGGTATAGTCCGTCAGAAGCCCATAGAATCCCATGCAGACCATTTAGAAAGATTTCGTTCATGTCTATAGCTAAACAAGAATCGTTCATTGCAAACCACAGATAGGCACGAATTTCTCTTGGAAACGACTCCAAATACCCTTAGGATCAACGGCTAGCCATTTTGCGCAGATCCTGATTCACTGCTGTTAAATTTCCAGAGATGCGCTATGAACCCACCTAAACACGCTTAATTCGTTCCGAAGGACTGCTTTGAACCAATTCCTTGTGGAATTATCCTGCAATTGCTATTCGAATTCACTACTGCGGTTCTGGCAGAAATTCATTCTTGGAAATACCTATAGGTGAGGAATTCAACCCAAATCTCTGCAAGATCTGACATCCCTATTGAACCAATCTCTAAATGGTATTCGGATGCACTGCTGGTCATTGGACAGCGCTTCCTTTGTGACAATTGATAAACACGAGACAGTCCTTCTAGTGCACAGAGAAGCAGGAATTTCACATGCAATTGCTCTTAATACCATTATTTCACGTTTTGAGATTGTGGGGAGTTTTTTCGGTGAGAAATGCCAATCATTCCTCATCATGGCTAAAGACAGGATTTATTTGGAATAGCCCGTCAGAAGCCCATAGAATCCCAGGCAGACCCTTTAGAAAGGTTTGCCTTCATGCACACGGCTAAACAAGAATCATTCATTGCAAACCACAGATAGGCTCGAATTTCTCTTGGAAACGACTCCAAATACCCTTCGGATGAACGGCTAGCCATTTTGCGCAGATCCCGATGCACTGCTGTTAAATTTCCAGAGATGCGCTGTGAACCCAGCTAAACACGCTTAATTCGTTCCGAAGGGACTGCTTGGAACCATTTCCTTGTGGAATCATGCTACAACTGCTATTCGACTTCTCTACTGCGGTTCTGGCAGAAATTCATTCCTGGAAATACCTAAAGGTGAGGAATTGAACCAAAATCTCTGCAAGATCTGACATCCTAATAGGATGCACTGCTGGTCATTGGACAGCGCTCCCTTTGTGACAATTGATAAACACGAGACAGTCCTTCTAGTGCACAGAGAAGCAGGAATTTCACATCCAACTGCCCTTAATACCATTATTTCACGGTTTGAGATTGTGGGGAGCTTTTTCGGGAGAAATGCCAAACATTGCTCATCATGGCTAAAGACAGGATTTATTTGGAATAGTCCGTCAGAAGTCCATAGAATCCGATGCAGACCATTTAGAAAGATATCGTTCACGTCTATAGCTAAACAAGAATCATTCATTGAAAACCACAGAAGGACACGAATTTCTCTTGGAAACGACTCCAAATACCCTTGGGATGAACGGCTAGCCATTTTGCGCAGATGCTGATGCACTGCTGTTAAATTTCCAGAGATGCGCTGTGAACCCAGCTAAACACTCTTAATTCATTCCGAAGGACTGCTTGGAACCAATTCCTTGAGGAATCATCCTACAACTGCTATTCGAAGTCACTACTGGGGCTCTGGCAGAAAATCCTTTTTGAAAGTACCTAAATGAGAGGAATTGAACTCAAATCTCTGCAAGATCTGACATCCCTATGGAACCAATTTCTAAATGCTATTCGGATGCACTGCTGGTCATTGGACAGCGCTCCCTTTGTGACAATTGAGAAACACGAGACAGTCCTTCTAGTGCACAGAGAAGCAGGAATTTCACAGGCAATTGCCCTTCAAATGCCATTATTTCACGGTTTGAGACTGTGGGGAGCTTTTTCAGTGAGAAATGCCAGTTATTCCAGATCACGGCTAAAGAGAGGATTTATTTGGAATAGTCCGTCAGAAGCCCATAGAATGCCATGCAGACGATTTAGAAAGATTCCCTTCATGCACACGGGCTGAGCAAGAATCATTCATTGCAAACCACAGAAGGACACGAATTTCTCTTGGAAACGACTCCAAATACCCTTCGGATGAACGGCTAGCCATTTTGCCCAGATCCTGATGCACTGCTGTTAAATTTCCAGAGAAGTTCTGAGAACCCAGCTAAACACGCTTAATTCGTTCCGAAGGACTGCTTGGAACCAATTCCTTGTGGAATCATCCTACAACTGCTATTCGACTTCACTACTGCGGTTCTGGCAGAAATTCATTCTTGAAAATACGTAAAGGGGAGTAATTCAACCCAAATCTCTGCAAGATCTGACATCCTTATGGAACCAATCTCTAAATGCTAATCGGATGCACTGCTGGTCTTTGGATAGAGCTCCCTTTGTGACAATTGATAAACACGAGACAGTCTTTCTAGTGCACAGAGAAGCAGGAATTTCACATGCAATTGCCCTTCAAATGCCATTATTTCACGGTTTGAGATTGTGGGGAGCTTTTTCGGTGAGAAATGCCAATCATTCCAGATCATGGTTAAGACAGGATTTATTTGGAATAGTCCGTCAGAAACCCAAGGAATCCCATGCAGACCATTTAGAAAGATTTCGTTCATGTCTATAGCTAAACAAGAATCGTTCATTGCAAACCACAGATAGGAACGAATTTCTCTTGGAAACGACTCCAAATACCCTTCGGATGAACGGCTAGCCATTTTGCCCAGATCCTGATGCACTGCTGTTAAATTTCCAGAGATGCGCTGTGAACCCACCTAAACACGCTTAATTCGTTCCGAAGGACTGCTTGGAACCAATTCCTTGTGGAATCATCCTACAACTGCTATTCGACTTCACTACTGCGGTTCTGGCAGAAATTCATTCTTGGAAATACCTTTAGGTGAGGAATTCAACCCAAATCTCTGCAAGATCTGACATCCCTATGGAACCAATCTCTAAATGCTATTCGGATGCACTGCTGGTCATTGGACAGCGCTCCCTTTGTGACAATTGAGAAACACGAGACAGTACTTCTAGTGCACAGAGAAGCAGGAATTTCACATGCAATTGCCCTTAATACCATTATTTCACGGTTTGAGACTGTGGGGAGTTTTTTCGGTGAGAAATGCCAAACATTCCTCATCGTGGCTAAAGAGAGGATTTATTTGGAATAGCCCGTCAGAAGCCCATAGAATCCCATGCAGAGAGTTTAGAAAGATTTCGTTCATGTCTATAGCTAAAAAAGAATCGTTCATTGCAAACGACAGATAGGAACGAATTTCTCTTGGAAACGACTCCAAATACCCTTCGGATGAACGGCTAGCCATTTTTGGCATATCCTGATGCACTGCTGTTAAATTTCCAGCGATGCGCTGTGAACAAAGCTAAACACGCTTAATTCGTTCCGAAGGACTGCTTGGAACCAATTCCTTGTGGAATCATCCTACAACTGCTATTCAAAGTCACTACTGGGGTTCTGGCAGAAATTCATTCTTGAAAATACGTAAAGGGGAGTAATTAAACCCAAATCTCTGCAAGATCTGACATCCTTATGGAACCAATCTCTAAATGCTATTCGGATGCACTGCTGGTCATTGGACAGCGCTCCCTTTGTGACAATTGAGAAACACGAGACAGTCCTTCTAGTGCACAGAGAAGCAGGAATTTCACAGGTAATTGCCCTTCAAATGCCATTATTTCACGGTTTGAGACTGTGGGGAGCTTTTTCCGTGAGAAATGCCAGTTATTCCAGATCACGGCTAAAGAGAGGATTTATTTAGAATAGTCCGTCAGAAGCCCATAGAACGCCATGCAGACGATTTAGAAAGATTCCCTTCATGCACACGGCTAAGCAAGAGTCATTCATTGCAAACCACAGAAGGACACGAATTTCTCTTGGAAACGACTCCAAATACCCTTCGGATGAACGGCTAGCCATTTTGCCCAGATCCTGATGCACTGCCGTTAAATTTCCAGAGAAGTTCTGAGAACCCAGCTAAACACGCTTAATTCGTTCCGAAGGACTGCTTGGAACCAATTCCTTGTGGTATCATCCTCCAACTGCTATTCGAATTCACTACTGGGGTTCTGGCAGAAATTCATTCTTGAAAATACGTAAAGGGGAGTAATTAAACCCAAATCTCTGCAAGATCTGACATCCTTATGGAACCAATCTCTAAATGCTAATCGGATGCACTGCTGGTCTTTGGATAGAGCTCCCTTTGTGACAATTGATAAACACGAGACAGTCTTTCTAGTGCACAGAGAAGCAGGAATTTCACATGCAATTGCCCTTCAAATGCCATTATTTCACGGTTTGAGATTGTGGGGAGCTTTTTCGGTGAGAAATGCCAATCATTCCAGATCATGGTTAAGACAGGATTTATTTGGAATAGTCCGTCAGAAACCCAAGGAATCCCATGCAGACCATTTAGAAAAATTCCCTTCATGCACACGGCTAAGCAAGAATCGTTCTTTGCAAACCACAGATAGGAAGGAATTTCTCTTGGAGACAGACTCCAAATACCCTTCGGATGAACGGCTAGCCATTTTGCGCAGATCCTGATGCACTGCTGTTAAATTTCCATAGATGCGCTGTGAACCCACCTAAACACGCTTAATTCGTTCCGAAGGACTGCTTGGAACCAATTCCTTGTGGAATCATCCTACAACTGCTATTCGACTTCACTACTGCGGTTCTGGCAGAAATTCATTCTTGGAAATACCTATAGGTGAGGAATTCAACCCAAATCTCTGCAAGATCTGACATCCCTATGGAACCAATCTCTAAATGCTATTCGGATGCACTGCTGGTCATTGGACAGCGCTCCCTTTGTGACAATTGAGAAACACGAGACAGTCCTTCTAGTGCACAGAGAAGCAGGAATTTCACATGCAATTGCCCTTCAAATGCAATTATTTCACGGTTTGAGATTGTGGGGAGTTTTTTCGGTGAGAAATGCCAAACATTCCTCATCATGGCTAAAGAGAGGATTTATTTGGAATAGTCCGTCAGAAGCCCATAGAATCCCATGCAGACCATTTAGAAAGATTTCGTTCATGTCTATAGCTAAACAAGAATCGTTCATTGCAAACCACAGATAGGCACGAATTTCTCTTGGAAACGACTCCAAATACCCTTAGGATCAACGGCTAGCCATTTTTGGCATATCCTGAGGCCCTGCTGTTAAATTTCCAGCGATGCGCTGTGAACAAAGCTAAACACGCTTAATTCGTTCCGAAGGACTGCTTGGAACCAATTCCTTGAGGAATCATCCTACAACTGCTATTCGAAGTCACTACTGGGGCTCTGGCAGAAATTCATTTTTGAAAGTACCTAAATGAGAGGAATTGAACTCAAATCTCTGCAAGATCTGACATCCCTATGGAACCAATCTCTAAATGCTATTCGGATGCACTGCTGGTCATTGGACAGCGCTCCCTTTGTGACAATTCAGAAACACGAGACAGTCCTTCTAGTGCACAGAGAAGCAGGAATTTCACAGGCAATTGCCCTTCAAATGCCATTATTTCACGGTTTGAGACTGTGGGGAGCTTTTTCGGTGAGAAATGCCAGTTATTCCAGATCACGGCTAAAGAGAGGATTTATTTGGAATAGTCCGTCAGAAGCCCATAGAACGCCATGCAGACGATTTAGAAAGATTCCCTTCATGCACACGGCTAAGCAAGAGTCATTCATTGCAAACCACAGAAGGACACGAATTTCTCTTGGAAACGACTCCAAATACCCTTCGGATGAACGGCTAGCCATTTTGCCCAGATCCTGATGCACTGCCGTTAAATTTCAAGAGAAGTTCTGAGAACCCAGCTAAACACGCTTAATTCGTTCCGAAGGACTGCTTGGAACCAATTCCTTGTGCTATCATCCTCCAACTGCTATTCGAATTCACTACTGGGGTTCTGGCTGAAATTCATTCTTGAAAATACGTAAAGGGGAGTAATTCAACCCAAATCTCTGCAAGATCTGACATCCTTATGGAACCAATTTCTAAATGCTAATCGGATGCACTGCTGGTCTTTGGATAGAGCTCCCTTTGTGACAATTGATAAACACGAGACAGTCTTTCTAGTGCACAGAGAAGCAGGAATTTCACATGCAATTGCCCTTCAAATGCCATTATTTCACGGTTTGAGATTGTGGGGAGCTTTTCCGGTGAGAAATGCCAATCATTCCAGATCATGGTTAAGACAGGATTTATTTGGAATAGTCCGTCAGAAACCCAAGGAATCCCATGCAGACCATTTAGAAAGATTCCCTTCATGCACACGGCTAAGCAAGAATCGTTCTTTGCAAACCACAGCTAGGAACGAATTTCTCTTGGAGACAGACTCCAAATACCCTTCGGATGAACGGCTAGCCATTTTGCGCAGATCCTGATGCACTGCTGTTAAATTTCCAGCGATGCGCTGTGAACCCAGCTAAACACGCTTAATTCGTTCCGAAGGACTGCTTGGAACCAATTCCTTGTGGAATCATGCTACAACTGCTATTCGACTTCTCTACTGCGGTTCTGGCAGAAATTCATAATTGGAAATACCTAAAGGTGAGGAATTGAACCCAAATCTCTGCAAGATCTGACATCCTAATCGGATGCACTGCTGGTCATTGGACAGCGCTCCCTTTTTGACAATTGATAAACACGAGACAGTCCTTCTAGTGCACAGTGAAGCAGGAATTTCACAGGCAATTGCCCTTCAAATGCCATTATTTCACGGTTTGAGACTGTGGGGAGCTTTTTCGGTGAGAAATGCCAGTTATTCCAGATCACGGCTAAAGAGAGGATTTATTTGGAATAGTCCGTCAGAAGCCCATAGAATTCCATGCAGACGATTTAGAAAGATTCCCTTCATGCACACGGCTAAGCAAGAATCATTCATTGCAAACAACAGAAGGACACGAATTTCTCTTGGAAACGACTCCAAATACCCTTCGGATGAACGGCTAGCCATTTTGCGCAGATCCTGATGCACTGCTGTTAAATTTCAAGAGATGCGCTGTGAACCCAGCTAAACACGCTTAATTCGTTCCGAAGGACTGCTTGGAACCAATTCCTTGAGGAATCATCCTACAACTGCTATTCGAAGTCACTACTGGGGCTCTGGCAGAAATTCATTTTTGAAAGTACCTAAATGAGAGGAATTGAACTCAAATCTCTGCAAGATCTGACATCCCTATGGAACCAATCTCTAAATGCTATTCGGATGCACTGCTGGTCATTGGACAGCGCTCCCTTTGTGACAATTCAGAAACACGAGACAGTCCTTCTAGTGCACAGAGAAGCAGGAATTTCACATGCAATTGCCCTTCAAATGCCATTATTTCACGGTTTGAGACTGTGGGGAGCTTTTTCGGTGAGAAATGCCAGT
This sequence comes from Aldabrachelys gigantea, assembly GCA_026122505.1. Taxonomy (NCBI): domain Eukaryota; kingdom Metazoa; phylum Chordata; order Testudines; family Testudinidae; genus Aldabrachelys; species Aldabrachelys gigantea. The sequence goes on along the minus strand of JALNIE010000040.1, from coordinate 130,147 downwards.
TATTCCAGATCACGACTAAAGAGAGGATTTATTTGGAATAGTCCGTCAGAAGCCCATAGAACGCCATGCAGACGATTTAGAAAGATTCCCTTCATGCACACGGCTAAGCAAGAATGATTCATTGCAAACCACAGAAGGACACGAATTTCTCTTGGAAACGACTCCAAATACCCTTCGGATGAACGGCTAGCCATTTTGCCCAGATCCTGATGCACTGCCGTTAAATTTCCAGAGAAGTTCTGAGAACCCAGCTAAACACGCTTAATTCGTTCCGAAGGACTGCTTGGAACCAATTCCTTGTGGTATCATCCTCCAACTGCTATTCGAATTCACTACTGGGGTTCTGGCAGAAATTCATTCTTGAAAATACGTAAAGGGGAGTAATTCAACCCAAATCTCTGCAAGATCTGACATCCTTATGGAACCAATCTCTAAATGCTAATGGGATGCACTGCTGGTCTTTGGATAGAGCTCCCTTTGTGACAATTGATAAACACGAGACAGTCTTTCTAGTGCACAGAGAAGCAGGAATTTCACATGCAATTGCCCTTCAAATGCCATTATTTCACGGTTTGAGATTGTGGGGAGCTTTTTCGGTGAGAAATGCCAATCATTCCAGATCATGGTTAAGACAGGATTTATTTGGAATAGCCCGTCAGAAGCCCATAGAAACCCATGCAGACAGTTTAGAAAGATTTCGTTCATGTCTATAGCTAAACAAGAATCATTCATTGCAAACCACAGAAGGACACGAATTTCTCTTGGAAACGACTCCAAATACCCTTCGGATGAACGGCTAGCCATTTTCCGCAGATCCTGATGCACTGCTGTTAAATTTCCAGAGATGCGCTGTGAACCGAGCTAAACACGCTTAATTCGTTCCGAAGGACTGCTTGGAACCAATTCCTTGAGGAATCATCCTACAACTGCTATTCGAAGTCACTACTGCGGTTCTGGCAGAAATTCATTCTTAGAAATACCTATAGGTGAGGAATTCAACCCAAATCTCTGCAAGATCTGACATCCCTATTGAACCAATCTCTAAATGGTATTCGGATGCACTGCTTGTAATTGGACAGCGCTCCCTTTGTGACAATTGATAAGCACGAGAGAGTCCTTCTAGTACACAGAGAAGCAGGAATTTCACATCCAATTGCCCTTAATACCATTATTTCACGGTGTGAGATTGTGGGGAGCTTTTTCGGTGAGAAATTCCAAACATTCCTCATCACGGCTAAAGACAGGATTTATTTGGAATAGTCCGTCAGAAGCCCATTAAATCCGATGCAGACGATTTAGAAAGAGTTCGTTCACGTCTATAGCTAAACAAGAATCATTCTTGCAAACCACAGAAGGACACGAATTTCTCTTGGAAACGACTCCAAATACCCTTCGGATGAACGGCTAGCCATTTTGCGCAGATGCTGATGCACTGCTGTTAAATTTCCAGAGATGCGCTGTGAACCCAGCTAAACACACTTATTTCGTTCCGAAGGACTGCTTGGATCCAATTCCTTGAGGAATCATCCTACAACTGCTGTTCGAAGTCACTACTGGGGCTCTGGCAGAAATTCATTTTTGAAAGTACCTAAATGAGAGGAATTGAACTCAAATCTCTGCAAGATCTGACATCCCTATGGAACCAATTTCTAAACGCTATTCGGATGCACTGCTGGTCATTGGACAGCGCTCCCTTTGTGACAATTGAGAAACACGAGACAGTCCTTCTAGTGCACAGAGAAGAAGGAATTTCACAGGCAATTGCCCTTCAAAAATGCCATTATTTCACGGTTTGAGACTGTGGGGAGCTTTTTCGGTGAGAAATGCCAGTTATTCCAGATCACGGCTAAAGAGAGGATTTATTTGGAATAGTCCGTCAGAAGCCCATAGAACGCCATGCAGACGATTTAGAAAGATTCCCTTCATGCACACGGCTAAGCAAGAGTCATTCATTGCAAACCACAGAAGGACACGAATTTCTCTTGGAAACGACTCCAAATACCCTTCGGATGAACGGCTAGCCATTTTGCCCAGATCCTGATGCACTGCTGTTAAATTTCCAGAGAAGTTCTGAGAACCCAGCTAAACACGCTTAATTCGTTCCGAAGGACTGCTTGGAACCAATTCCTTGTGGAATCATCCTACAACTGCTATTCGACTTCACTACTGCGGTTCTGGCAGAAATTCATTCTTGAAAATACGTAAAGGGGAGTAATTCAACCCAAATCTCTGCAAGATCTGACATCCTTATGGAACCAATCTCTAAATGCTAATCGGATGCACTGCTGGTCTTTGGATAGAGCTCCCTTTGTGACAATTGATAAACACGAGACAGTCTTTCTAGTGCACAGAGAAGCAGGAATTTCACATGCAATTGCCCTTCAAATGCCATTATTTCACGGTTTGAGATTGTGGGGAGCTTTTTCGGTGAGAAATGCCAATCATTCCAGATCATGGTTAAGACAGGATTTATTTGGAATAGTCCGTCAGAAACCCAAGGAATCCCATGCAGACCATTTAGAAAGATTTCGTTTATGTGTTAGCTAAACAAGAATCATTCATTGCAAACCACAGATAGGAACGAATTTCTCTTGGAAACGACTCCAAATACCCTTCGGCTGAACGGCTAGCCATTTTGCGCAGATCCTGATGCACTGCTGTTAAATTTCCATAGATGCGCTGTGAACCCACCTAAACACGCTTAATTCGTTCCGAAGGACTGCTTGGAACCAATTCCTTGTGGAATCATCCTACAACTGCTATTCGACTTCACTACTGCGGTTCTGGCAGAAATTCATTCTTGGAAATACCTATAGGTGAGGAATTCAACCCAAATCTCTGCAAGATCTGACATCCCTATGGAACCAATCTCTAAATGCTATTCGGATGCACTGCTGGTCATTGGACAGCGCTCCCTTTGTGACAATTGAGAAACACGAGACAGTCCTTCTAGTGCACAGAGAAGCAGGAATTTCACAGGTAATTGCCCTTCAAATGCCATTATTTCACGGTTTGAGACTGTGGGGAGCTTTTTCCGTGAGAAATGCCAGTTATTCCAGATCACGGCTAAAGAGAGGATTTATTTAGAATAGTCCGTCAGAAGCCCATAGAACGCCATGCAGACGATTTAGAAAGATTCCCTTCATGCACACGGCTAAGCAAGAGTCATTCATTGCAAACCACAGAAGGACACGAATTTCTCTTGGAAACGACTCCAAATACCCTTCGGATGAACGGCTAGCCATTTTGCCCAGATCCTGATGCACTGCCGTTAAATTTCCAGAGAAGTTCTGAGAACCCAGCTAAACACGCTTAATTCGTTCCGAAGGACTGCTTGGAACCAATTCCTTGTGGTATCATCCTCCAACTGCTATTCGAATTCACTACTGGGGTTCTGGCAGAAATTCATTCTTGAAAATACGTAAAGGGGAGTAATTCAACCCAAATCTCTGCAAGATCTGACACCCTTATGGAACCAATCTCTAAATCCTAATCGGATGCACTGCTGGTCTTTGGATAGAGCTCCCTTTTTGACAATTGATAAACAAGAGACAGTCTTTCTAGTGCACAGAGAAGCAGGAATTTCACATGCAATTGCCCTTCAAATGCCATTATTTCACGGTTTGAGATTGTGGGGAGCTTTTTCGGTGAGAAATGCCAATCATTCCAGATCATGGTTAAGACAGGATTTATTTGGAATAGTCCGTCAGAAACCCAAGGAATCCCATGCAGACCATTTAGAAAAATTCCCTTCATGCACACGGCTAAGCAAGAATCGTTCTTTGCAAACCACAGATAGGAAGGAATTTCTCTTGGAGACAGACTCCAAATACCCTTCGGATGAACGGCTAGCCATTTTGCGCAGATCCTGATGCACTGCTGTTAAATTTCCATAGATGCGCTGTGAACCCACCTAAACACGCTTAATTCGTTCCGAAGGACTGCTTGGAACCAATTCCTTGTGGAATCATCCTACAACTGCTATTCGACTTCACTACTGCGGTTCTGGCAGAAATTCATTCTTGGAAATACCTATAGGTGAGGAATTCAACCCAAATCTCTGCAAGATCTGACATCCCTATGGAACCAATCTCTAAATGCTATTCGGATGCACTGCTGGTCATTGGACAGCGCTCCCTTTGTGACAATTGAGAAACACGAGACAGTCCTTCTAGTGCACAGAGAAGCAGGAATTTCACATGCAATTGCCCTTCAAATGCAATTATTTCACGGTTTGAGATTGTGGGGAGTTTTTTCGGTGAGAAATGCCAAACATTCCTCATCGTGGCTAAAGACAGGATTTATTTGGAATAGTTCGTCAGAAGCCCATAGAATCCCATGCAGACCATTTAGAAAGATTTCGTTCATGTCTATAGCTAAACAAGAATCGTTCATTGCAATCCACAGATAGGCACGAATTTCTCTTGGAAACGACTCCAAATACCCTTCGGATGAACGGCTAGCCATTTTTGGCATATCCTGATGCACTGCTGTTAAATTTCCAGCGATGCGCTGTCAACCCAGCTAAACACGCTTAATTCGTTCCGATGGACTGCTTGGAACCAATTCCTTGTGGAATCATCCTACAACTGCTATTCGAAGTCACTACTGGGGCTCTGGCAGAAATTCATTTTTGAAAGTACCTAAATGAGAGGAATTGAACTCAAATCTCTGCAAGATCTGACATCCCTATGGAACCAATCTCTAAATGCTATTCGGATGCACTGCTGGTCATTGGACAGCGCTCCCTTTGTGACAATTGAGAAACACGAGACAGTCCTTCTAGTGCACAGAGAAGCCGGAATTTCACATGCAATTGCCCTTCAAATGCCATTATTTCACGGTTTGAGACTGTGGGGAGCTTTTTCGGTGAGAAATGCCAGTTATTCCAGATCACGACTAAAGAGTGGATTTATTTGGAATAGTCCGTCAGAAGCCCATAGAACGCCATGCAGACGATTTAGAAAGATTCCCTTCATGCTCACGGCTAAGCAAGAATCATTCATTGCAAACCACAGAAGGACACGAATTTCTCTTGGAAACGACTCCAAATACCCTTCGGATGAACGGCTAGCCATTTTGCCCAGATCCTGATGCACTGCCGTTAAATTTCCAGAGAAGTTCTGAGAACCCAGCTAAACACGCTTAATTCGTTCCGAAGGACTGCTTGGAACAAATTCCTTGTGGTATCATCCTCCAACTGCTATTCGAATTCACTACTGGGGTTCTGGCAGAAATTCATTCTTGAAAATA
>JALNIE010000040.1:38312-124394 GCA_026122505.1 Aldabrachelys gigantea | reverse complement strand
AGATGCGCTGTGAACCCAGCTAAACACGCTTAATTCGTTCCGAAGGACTGCTTGGAACGAAATTCCTTGTGGAATTATCCTACAATTGCTATTCGAATTCACTACTGCGGTTCTGGCAGAAATTCATTCTTGGAAATACCTAAAGGTGAGGAATGAACCCCAAATCTCTGCAAGATCTGACATCCCTATGAACCAATCTCTAAATGCTATTCGGATGCACTGCTGGTAATTGGACAGCGCTCCCTTTGTGACAATTGATAAACACGAGACAGTCCGTCTAGTGCACAGAGAAGCAGGAATTTCACATGCAATTTCTCTTAATACCATTATTTCACGGTTTGAGATTGTGGGGAGTTTTTTTCGGTGAGAAATGCCAAACATTCCTCATCATGGCTAAAGACAGGATTTATTTGGAATAGCCCGTCAGAAGCCATAGAATCCCATGCAGACCATTTAGAAAGGTTTGCCTTCATGCACCCCACGGCTAAACAAGAATCATTCATTGCAAACCACAGATAGGCTCGAATTTCTCTTGGAAACGACTCCAAATACCCTTCTGATGAACGGCTAGCCATTTTTGGCATATCCTGATGCACTGCTGTTAAATTTCCAGCGATGCGCTGTGAACCCAGCTAAACACGCTTAATTCGTTCAGAAGGACTGCTTGGAACCATTTCCTTGTGGAATTATCCTACAACTCCTATTCGACTTCTCTACTAGCGGTTCTGGCAGAAATTCATTCTTGGAAATACCTAAAGGTGAGGAATTGAAACCCAAATCTCTGCAAGATCTGACATCCTAATCGGATGCACTGCTGGTCATTGGACAGCCCTCCATTTGTGACAATTGATAAACACGAGGACAGTCCTTCTAGTGCACAGAGAAGCAGGCATTTCACATGCAATTGCCCTTCAAATGCCATTATTTGACGGTTTGAGATTGTGGGGAGCTTTTTCGGTGAGAAATGCCAATCATTCCTGATCATGGCTAAAGACAGGATTTATTTGGAATAATCCGTCAGAAGCCCATAGAATCCCATGCAGACCATTTAGAAAGATTTCGTTCATGTCTATAGCTAAACAAGGAATCATCATTGCAAACCACAGAAGGACACGAATTTCTCTTGGAAACGACTCCAAATACCCTTCGGATGAACGGCTAGCCATTTTGCGCAGATCCTGATGCACTGCTGTTAATTTCCAGAGATGCGCTGTGAACCCAGCTAAACACGCTTAATTCGTTCCGAAGGACTGCTTGGAACCAATTCCTTGTGGAATCATCCTACAACTGCTATTCGAATTCACTACTGGGGCTGTGGCAGAAATTCATTTTTGGAAAGTACCTAAATGAGAGGAATTGAACCCAAATCTCTGCAAGATCTGACATCCCTATGGAACCAATCTCTAAATGCTATTCGGATGGCACTGCTGGTCATTGGACAGCGCTCCCTTTGTGACAATTGAGAAACACGAGACAGTCCTTCTAGTGCACAGAGAAGCAGGAATTTCACATGCAATTGCCCTTCAAATGCCATTATTTCACGGTTTGAGACTGTGGGGAGCTTTTACGGTGAGAAATGCCAATTATTCCAGATCACGGCTAAAGAGAGGATTTATTTGGAATAGTCCGTCAGAAGCCCATAGAATGCCATGCAGGACGGGTTTTAGAAAGATTCCCTTCATGCACACGGCTACGCAAGAATCATTCATTGCAAACCACAGAAGGACACGAATTTCTCTTGGAAACGACTCCAAATACCCTTCGGATGAACGGCTAGCCATTTTGCCCAGATCCTGATGCACTGCTGTTAATTTCCATAGATGGGCTGTGAACCCACCTAAACACGATTAATTCATTCCGAAGGACTGCTTGGAACCAATTTCTTGAGGAATCATCCTTCAACTGCTAAACGAATTCACTACGGGGCTCTGGCAGAAATTCATTTTTGAAAGTACCTAAATGAGAGGAATTGAACCCAAATCTCTGCAAGATCTGACATCTCTATGGAACCAATCTCTAAATGCTATTCGGATGCACTGCTGGTCATTGGACAGCGCTCCCTTTGTGACAATTGAGAAACACGAGACTGTCCTTCTAGTGCACAGAGAAGCAGGAATTTCACATGCAATTGCCCTTCAAATGCCATTATTTCACGGTTTGAGACTGTGGGGAGCTTTTTCGGTGAGAAATGCCAATTATTCCAGATCACGGCTAAAGAGAGGATTTATTTGGAATAGTCCGTCAGAAGCCCGTAGAATGCCATGCAGACGATTTAGAAAGATTCCCTTCATGCACACGGCTAAGCAAGAATCATTCATTGCAAACCACAGAAGGACACGAATTTCTCTTGGAAACGACTCCAAATGCCCTTCGGATGAACGGCTAGCCATTTTGCCCAGATCCTGATGCACTGCTGTTAAATTTCCATAGATGGGCTGTGAACCCACCTAAACACGATTAATTCATTCCGAAGGACTGCTTGAACCAATTTCTTGAGGAATCATCCTTCAACTGCTATTCGAATTCACTACTGGGGTTCTGGCAGAAATTTATTCTTAAAAATATCTAAAGGTGACGAATTCTACCCAAATCTCTGCAAGATCTGACATCCGTATTGAACCAATCTCTAAACGGTACTCGGATGCACTGCTGTTCATTGGTCAGCGCTCCCTTTGTGACAATTGATAAGCACGAGACAGTCCTTCTAGTGGACAGAGAAGTAGGAATTTCACATGCAATTGCCCTTAATACCTTATTTCACGGTTTGAGATTGTGGGGAGTTTTTTCGGTGAGAAATGCCAAACATTCCTCATCAAGGCTAAAGACAGGATTTATTTGGAATAGTCCGTCAGAAGCCCATAGAATCCCATGCAGACGATTTAGAAAGATTCCCTTCATGCACACGGCTAAGCAAGAATCATTCATTGCAAACCACAGATAGGCTCGAATTTCTCTTGGAAACGACTCAAATACCCTTCGGATGAACGGCTAGCCATTTTGCGCAGATCCTGATGCACTGCTGTTAAATTTCCAGAGATGCGCTGTGAACCCAGCTAAACACGCTTAATTCGTTCCGAAGGACTGCTTGGAACCAATTCCTTGTGGAATCATCCTACAACTGCTATTCGAATTCACTATGGGGCTGTGGCAGAAATTCATTTTTGAAAGTACCTAAAGGAGAGGAATTAAACCCAAATCTCTGAAAGATCTGACATCCTAATCGGATGCACTGCTGGTAATTGGACAGCGCTCCCTTTGTGACAATTGATAAACACGAGACAGTCCTTCTAGTGCACAGAGAAGCAGAATTTCACATGCAATTGCCCTTCAAATGCCATTATTTCACGGTTTGAGACTGTGGGGAGCTTTTTCGGTGAGAAATGCCAATTATTCCAGATCACGGCTAAAGAGAGGAGCTATTTGGAATAGTCCGTCAGAAGCCCATAGAATCCCATGCAGAGCGTTACAAAGGTTTGCCTTCATGCACACGGGTAAGCAAGAATGGTTCATTGCAAACCACAGATAGGCACGAATTTCTCTTGGAAACAGACTCCAAACACACTTCTGTTGAACGGCTAGCCATTTTTCGTAGATCCTGATGCACTGCTGTTAAATTTCCATAGATGCGCTGTGGAACCCACCTAAACACGCTTAACTCGTTCCGAAGGACTGCTTGGAACCAATTTCTTGAGGAATCATCCTTCAACTGCTATTCGAATTCACTACTGGGATTCTGGCAGAAATTCATTCTTGAAAATACGTAAAGGGGAGTAATTCAAACCCAAATCTCTGCAAGATCTGACATCCCTATGGAACCAATCTCTAAATGCTAATCGGATGCACTGCTGGTTTTTTGGATAGAGCTCCCTTTGTGACAATTGATAAACACGAGACAGTCTTTCTAGTGCACAGAGAAGCAGGAATTTCACATGCAATTGCCCTTCAAATGCCATTATTTCACGGTTTGAGATTGTGGGGAGCTTTTTCGGTGAGAAATGCCAATCATTCCAGATCATGGCTAAAGACAGGATTTATTTGGAATAGTCCGTCAGAAACCCAAGGAATCCCATGCAGACCATTTAGAAAGATTCCCTTCGTGCACACGGCTAAGCAAGAATCGTTCTTTGCAAACCACAGATAGGAACGAATTTCTCTTGGAGACAGACTCCAAAAACACTTCTGATGAACGGCTAGCCATTTTATCGTAGATCCTGATGCACTGCTGTTAAATTTCCATAGATGCGCTGTGAACCCACCTAAACACGATTAATTCGTTCCGAAGGACTGCTTGGAACCAATTCCTTGTGGAATCATCCTACAACTGCTATTCGACTTCACTACTGCGGTTCTGGCAGAAATTCATTCTTGGAATAGCTAAAGGTGAGGAATTGAACCAAAATCTCTGAAAGATCTGACATACCTATAGAACCAATCTCTAAATGCTATTCGGATGCACTGCAGGTTAATGGACAGCGCTCCGTTTGTGACAATTGATAAACACGAGACAGTCCTTCTAGTGCACAGAGAAGCAGGAATTCACATGCAATTGCCCTTCAAATGCCATTATTTCACGGTTTGAGATTGTGGGGAGCTTTTTTCGGTGAGAAATGCCAATCATTCCTCATCATGGCTAAAGACAGGATTTATTTGGAATAGCCCGTCAGAAGCCCATAGAATCCCATGCAGACCATTTAGAAAGATTTCGTTCATGTCTATAGCTAAACAAGAATCATTCATTGCAAACCACAGAAGGACACGAATTTCTCTTGGAAACGACTCCAAATACCCTTCGGATGAACGGCTATGCCATTTTGCGCAGATCCTGATGCACTGCTGTTAATTTCCCAGAGATGCGCAGTGAACCCAGCTAAACACGCTTAATTCGTTCCGAAGGACTGCTTGGAACCAATTCCTTGTGGAATCATCCTACAACTGCTATTCGAATTCACTACTGGGGCTGTGGCAGAAATTCATTTTTGAAAGTACCTAAAGGAGAGGAATTCAACCCAAATCTCTGAAAGATCTGACATCCTAATCGGATGCACTGCTGGTAATTGGACAGCGCCTCCTTTGTGGACAATTGATAAACACGAGACAGTCCTTCTAGTGCACAGAGAAGCAGGAATTTTCACATGCAATTGCTCTTAATACCATTATTTAACGGTTTGAGATTGTGGGGAGTCTTTTCGGTGAGAAATGCCAAACATTCCTCATCATGGCTAAAGACAGGATTTATTTGGAATAGCCCGTCAGAAGCCCATAGAATCCCATGCAGACCATTTAGAAAGGTTTGCCTTCATGCACACGGCTAAACAAGAATCATTCATTGCAAACCACAGATAGGCTCGAATTTCTCTTGGAAACGACCTCCAAATACCCTTCGGATGAACGGCTAGCCATTTTTTGGCATATCCTGATGCACTGCTGTTAAATTTCCAGAGACGCGCTGTGAACCCAGCTAAACACGCTTAATTCGTTCCGAAGGACTGCTTGGGAACCATTTCCTTGTGGAATTATCCTACAACTCCTATTCGACTTCTCTACTGCGGTTCTGGCAGAAATTCATTCTTGAAATACCTAAAGGTGAGGAATTGAACCCAAATCTCTGCAAGATCTGACATCCTAATCGGATGCACTGCTGGTCATTGGACAGCCCTCCATTTGTGACTATTGATAAACACGAGACAGTCCTTCTAGTGCACAGAGAAGCAGGCATTTCACATGCAATTGCCCTTCAAATGCCATTATTTCACGGTTTGAGATTGTGGGGAGCTTTTTCGGTGAGAAATGCCAATTATTTCCAGATCACGGCTAAAGAGAGGAGCTATTTGGAATAGTCCGTCAGAAGCCCATAGAATCCCATGCAGAGCGTTACAAAGGTTTGCCTTCATGCACACGGCTAAGCAAGAATGGTTCATTGCAAACCACAGATAGGCACGAATTTCTCTTGGAAACAGACTCCAAACACACTTCTGTTGAACGGCTAGCCATTTTTCGTAGATCCTGATGCACTGCTGTTAAATTTTCCATAGATGCGCTGTGAACCAACCTAAACACGCTTAACTCGTTCCGAAGGACTGCTTGGAACCAATTCTTGAGGAATCATCCTTCAACTGCTATTCGAATTCACTACTGGGATTCTGGCAGAAATTCATTCTTGAAAATACGTAAAGGGGAGTAATTCAACCAAATCTCTGCAAGATCTGACATCCCTATGGAACCAATCTCTAAATGCTAATCGGATGCACTGCTGGTTTTTGGATAGAGCTCACCCTTTGTGACAATTGATAAACACGAGACAGTCTTTCTAGTGCACAGAGAAGCAGGAATTTCACATGCAATTGCCCTTCAAATGCCATTATTTCACGGTTTGAGATTGTGGGAGCTTTTTCGGTGAGAAATGCCAATCATTCCAGATCATGGCTAAAGACAGGATTTATTTTGAATAGTCCGTTAGAAACTCAAGGAATCCCATGCAGACCATTTAGAAAGATTCCCTTCGTGCACACGGCTAAGCAAGAATCGTTCTTTGCAAACCACAGATAGGAACGAATTTCTCTTGGAGACAGACTCCAAAAACACTTCTGATGAACGGCTAGCCCTTTTTCGTAGATCCTGATGCACTGCTGTTAAATTTCCATAGATGCGCTGTGAACCCACCTAAACACGATTAATTCGTTCCCGAAGGACTGCTTGGAACCAATTCCTTGTGGAATCATCCTACAACTGCTATTCGACTTCACTACTGCGGTTCTGGCAGAAATTCATTCTTGGAAATAGCTAAAGGTGAGGAATTGAACCAAAATCTCTGAAAGATCTGACATACCTATAGAACCAATCTCAATGCTATTGGGATGCACTGCAGGTTAATGGACAGCGCTCCGTTTGTGACAATTGATAAACACGAGACAGTCCTTCTAGTGCACAGAGAAGCAGGAATTTCACATGCAATTGCCCTTCAAATGCCATTATTTCACGGTTTGAGATTGTGGGGAGCTTTTTCGGTGAGAAATGCCAATCATTCCTCATCATGGCTAAAGACAGGATTTATTTGGAATAGCCCGTCAGAAGCCCATAGAATCCCATGCAGACCATTTAGAAAGATTTCGTTCATGTCTATAGCTAAACAAGAATCATTCATTGCAAACCACAGAAGGACACGAATTTCTCTTGGAAACGACTCCAAATACCCTTCGGATGAACGGCTAGCCATTTTGCGCAGATCCTGATGCACTGCTGTTAATTTCCAGAGATGCGCTGTGAACCCAGCTAAACACGCTTAATTCGTTCCGAAGGACTGCTTGGAACCAATTCCTTGTGGAATCATCCTACAACTGCTATTCGAATTCACTACTGGGGCTGTGGCAGAAATTCATTTTTGAAAGTACCTAAAGGAGAGGAATTCAACCCAAATCTCTGAAAGATCTGACATCCTAATCGGATGCACTGCTGGTAATTGGACAGCGCTCCCTTTGTGACAATTGATAAACACGAGACAGTCCTTCTAGTGCACAGAGAAGCAGGAATTTCACATGCAATTGCTCTTAATACCATTATTTAACGGTTTGAGATTGTGGGGAGTCTTTTCGGTGAGAAATGCCAAACATTCCTCATCATGGCTAAAGACAGGATTTATTTGGAATAGCCCGTCAGAAGCCCATAGAATCCCATGCAGACCATTTAGAAAGGTTTGCCTTCATGCACACGGCTAAACAAGAATCATTCATTGCAAACCACAGATAGGCTCGAATTTCTCTTGGAAACGACTCCAAATACCCTTCGGATGAACGGCTAGCCATTATTGGCATATCCTGATGCACTGCTGTTAAATTTCCAGAGACGCGCTGTGAACCCAGCTAAACACGCTTAATTCGTTCCGAAGGACTGCTTGGAACCATTTCCTTGTGGAATTATCCTACAACTCCTATTCGACTTCTCTACTGCGGTTCTGGCAGAAATTCATTCTTGGAAATACCTAAAGGTGAGGAATTGAACCCAAATCTCTGCAAGATCTGACATCCTAATCGGATGCACTGCTGGTCATTGGACAGCCCTCCATTTGTGACTATTGATAAACACGAGACAGTCCTTCTAGTGCACAGAGAAGCAGGCATTTCACATGCAATTGCCCTTCAAATGCCATTATTTCACGGTTTGAGATTGTGGGGAGCTTTTTCGGTGAGAAATGCCAAACATTCCTCATCATGGCTAAAGACAGGATTTATTTGGAATAGTCCGTCAGAAGCCCATAGAATCCCATGCAGACCATTTAGAAAGATTCCCTTCATGCACACGGCTAAGCAAGAATCATTCATTGCAAACCACAGATAGGCTCGAATTTCTCTTGGAAACGACTCAAATACCCTTCGGATGAACGGCTAGCCATTTTGCGCAGATCCTGATGCACTGCTGTTAAATTTCCAGAGATGCGCTGTGAACCCAGCTAAACACGCTTAATTCGTTCCGAAGGACTGCTTGGAACCAATTCCTTGTGGAATCATCCTACAACTGCAATTCGAGTTTACCACCGGGGCTGTGGCAGAAATTCATTTTTGAAAGTACCTAAAGGAGAGGAATTCAACCCAAATCTCTGAAAGATCTGACATCCTAATCGGATGCACTGGTGGTCATTGGACAGCGCTCCCTTTGTGACAATTGACAAACACGAGACAGTCCTTCTAGTGCACAGAGAAGCAGGAATTGCACATGGAATTGCCCTTAATACCATTATTTCACGGTTTGAGATTGTGGGGAGTTTTTTCGGTGAGAAATGCCAAACATTCCTCATCATGGCTAAAGACAGGATTTATTTGGAATAGCCCGTCAGAAGCCCATAGAATCCCATGTAGACCATTTAGAAAGATTTCGTTCATGTCTATAGCTAAACAAGAATCGTTCATTGCAAACCACAGATAGGCACGAATTTCTCTTGGAAACGACTCAATACCCTTCGGATGAACGGCTAGCCATTTTTGGCATATCCTGATGCACTGCTGTTAAATTTCCAGAGATGCGCTGTGAACCCAGCTAAACACGCTTAATTCGTTCCGAAGGACTGCTTGGAACCAATTCCTTGTGGAATCATCCTACAACTGCTATTCGAATTCACTACTGGGGCTGTGGCAGAAATTCATTTTTGAAAGTACCTAAAGGAGAGGAATTCAACCCAAATCTCTGAAAGATCTGACATCCTAATCGGATGCACTGCTGGTAATTTGACAGCGCTCCCTTTGTGACAATTGATAAACACGAGACAGTCCTTCTAGTGCACAGAGAAGCAGGAATTTCACATGCAATTGCCCTTCAAATGCCATTATTTCACGGTTTGAGACTGTGGGGAGCTTTTTCGGTGAGAAATGCCAATTATTCCAGATCACGGCTAAAGAGAGGAGCTATTTGGAATAGTCCATCAGAAGCCCATAGAATCCCATGCAGAGCGTTACAAAGGTTTGCCTTCATGCACACGGGTAAGCAAGAATGGTTCATTGCAAACCACAGATAGGCACGAATTTCTCTTGGAAACAGACTCCAAACACACTTCTGTTGAACGGCTAGCCATTTTTCGTAGATCCTGATGCACTGCTGTTAAATTTCCATAGATGCGCTGTGAACCCACCTAAACACGCTTAACTCGTTCCGAAGGACTGCTTGGAACCAATTTCTTGAGGAATCATCCTTCAACTGCTATTCGAATTCACTACTGGGATTCTGGCAGAAATTCATTCTTGAAAATACGTAAAGGGGAGTAATTCAACCCAAATCTCTGCAAGATCTGACATCCCTATGGAACCAATCTCTAAATGCTAATCGGATGCACTGCTGGTTTTTGGATAGAGCTCCCTTTGTGACAATTGATAAACACGAGACAGTCTTTCTAGTGCACAGAGAAGCAGGAATTTCACATGCAATTGCCCTTCAAATGCCATTATTTCACGGTTTGAGATTGTGGGGAGCTTTTTCGGTGAGAAATGCCAATCATTCCAGATCATGGCTAAAGACAGGATTTATTTGGAATAGTCCGTCAGAAACCCAAGGAATCCCATGCAGACCATTTAGAAAGATTCCCTTCGTGCACACGGCTAAGCAAGAATCGTTCTTTGCAAACCACAGATAGGAACGCATTTCTCTTGGAGACAGACTCCAAAAACACTTCTGATGAACGGCTAGCCATTTTTCGTAGATCCTGATGCACTGCTGTTAAATTTCCATAGATGCGCTGTGAACCCACCTAAACACGATTAATTCGTTCCGAAGGACTGCTTGGAACCAATTCCTTGTGGAATCATCCTACAACTGCTATTCGACTTCACTACTGCGGTTCTGGCAGAAATTCATTCTTGGAAATAGCTAAAGGTGAGGAATTGAACCAAAATCTCTGCAAGATCTGACATACCTATAGAACCAATCTCTAAATGCTATTCGGATGCACTGCTGGTCATTGGACAGCGCTCCGTTTGTGACAATTGATAAACACGAGACAGTCCTTCTAGTGCACAGAGAAGCAGGAATTTCACATGCAATTGCCCTTCAAATGCCATTATTTCACGGTTTGAGATTGTGGGGAGCTTTTTCGGTGAGAAATGCCAATCATTCCTCATCATGGCTAAAGACAGGATTTATTTGGAATAGCCCGTCAGAAGCCCATAGAATCCCATGCAGACCATTTAGAAAGATTTCGTTCATGTCTATAGCTAAACAAGAATCATTCATTGCAAACCACAGAAGGACACGAATTTCTCTTGGAAACGACTCCAAATACCCTTCGGATGAACGGCTAGCCATTTTGCGCAGATCCTGATGCACTGCTGTTAATTTCCAGAGATGCGCTGTGAACCCAGCTAAACACGCTTAATTCGTTCCGAAGGACTGCTTGGAACCAATTCCTTGTGGAATCATCCTACAACTGCTATTCGAATTCACTACTGGGGCTGTGGCAGAAATTCATTTTTGAAAGTACCTAAAGGAGAGGAATTCAACCCAAATCTCTGAAAGATCTGACATCCTAATCGGATGCACTGCTGGTAATTGGACAGCGCTCCCTTTGTGACAATTGATAAACACGAGACAGTCCTTCTAGTGCACAGAGAAGCAGGAATTTCACATGCAATTGCCCTTAATACCATTATTTCACGGTTTGAGATTGTGGGGAGTTTTTTCGGTGAGACATGCCAAACATTCCTCATCATGGCTAAAGACAGGATTTATTTGGAATAGCCCGTCAGAAGCCCATAGAATCCCATGCAGACCATTTAGAAAGGTTTGCCTTCATGCACACGGCTAAACAAGAATCATTCATTGCAAACCACAGATAGGCTCGAATTTCTCTTGGAAACGACTCCAAATACCCTTCTGATGAACGGCTAGCCATTTTTGGCATATCCTGATGCACTGCTGTTAAATTTCCAGCGATGCGCTGTGAACCGAGCTAAACACGCTTAATTCGTTCCGAAGGACTGCTTGGAACCATTTCCTTGTGGAATCATCCTACAACTGCTATTCGACTTCTCTACTGCGGTTCTGGCAGAAATTAATTCTTGGAAATACCTAAAGGTGAGGAATTGAACCCAAATCTCTGCAAGATCTGACATCCTAATCGGAAGCACTGCAGGTCATTGGACAGCGCTCCATTTGTGACAATTGATAAACACGAGACAGTCCTTCTAATGCACAGAGAAGCAGGAATTTCACATGCAATTGCCCTTCAAATGCCATTATTTCACGGTTTGAGATTGTGGGGAGCTTTTTCGGTGAGAAATGCCAAACATTCCTCATCATGGCTAAAGACAGGATTTATTTGGAATAGCCCGTCAGAAGCCCATAGAATCCCATGCAGACCATTTAGAAAGATTTCGTTCATGTCTATAGCTAAACAAGAATCGTTCATTGCAAACCACAGATAGGCTCGAATTTCTCTTGGAAACGACTCCAAATACCCTTCGCATGAACGGCTAGCCATTTTTGGCATATCCTGATGCACTGCTGTTAAATTTCTAGCGATGCGCTGTGAACCCAGCTAAACACGCTTAATTCGTTCCGAAGGACTTCTTGGAACCATTTCCTTGTGGAATCATCCTACAACTGCTATTCGACTTCTCTACTGCGGTTCTGGCAGAAATTCATTCTTTGAAATACCTAAAGGTGAGGAATTGAACCCAAATCTCTGAAAGATCTGACATCCTAATCGGAAGCACTGCTTGTCATTGGACAGCGCTCCATTTGTGACAATTGATAAACACGAGACAGTCCTTCTAGTGCACAGAGAAGCAGGAATTTCACATGCAATTGCCCTTAATATCATTATTTCACGGTTTGAGATTGTGGGGAGTTTTTTCGGTGAGAAATGCCAAACATTCCTCTTCATGGCTAAAGACAGGATTTATTTGGAATAGCCCGTCAGAAGCCCATAGAATCCCATGCAGACCATTTAGAAAGATTTCGTTCATGTCTATAGCTAAACAAGAATCGTTCATTGCAAACCACAGATAGGCTCGAATTTCTCTTGGAAACGACTCCAAATACCCTTCGCATGAACGGCTAGCCATTTTAAGCATATCCTGATGCACTGCTGTTAAATTTCTAGCGATGCGCTGTGAACCCAGCTAAACACGCTTAATTCGTTCCGAAGGACTTCTTGGAACCATTTCCTTGTGGAATCATCCTACAACTGCTATTCGACTTCTCTACTGCGGTTCTGGCAGAAATTCATTCTTGGAAATACCTAAAGGTGAGGAATTGAACCCAAATCTCTGCAAGATCTGACATCCTAATCGGAAGCACTGCTTGTCATTGGACAGCGCTCCATTTGTGACAATTGATAAACACGAGACAGTCCTTCTAGTGCACAGAGAAGCAGGAATTTCACATGCAATTGCCCTTAATATCATTATTTCACGGTTTGAGATTGTGGGGAGTTTTTTCGGTGAGAAATGCCAAACATTCCTCTTCATGGCTAAAGACAGGATTTATTTGGAATAGTCCGTCAGAAGCCCATAGAATCCCATGCAGACGATTTAGAAAGATTCCCTTCATGCACACGGCTAAGCAAGAATCATTCATTGCAAACCACAGATAGGCTCGAATTTCTCTTGGAAACGACTCAAATACCCTTCGGATGAACGGCTAGCCATTTTGCGCAGATCCTGATGCACTGCTGTTAAATGTCCAGAGATGCGCTGTGAACCCACCTAAACACGCTTAATTCGTTCCGAAGGACTGCTTGGAACCAATTCCTTGTGGAATCATCCTACAACTGCAATTCGAGTTTACCACCGGGGCTCTGGCAGAAATTCGTTTTTGAAAGTACCTAAAGGAGAGGAATTCAACCCAAATCTCTGAAAGATCTGACATCCTAATCGGATGCACTGGTGGTCATTGGACAGCGCTCCCTTTGTGACAATTGACAAACACGAGACAGTCCTTCTAGTGCACAGAGAAGCAGGAATTGCACATGGAATTGCCCTTAATACCATTATTTCACGGTTTGAGATTGTGGGGAGTTTTTTCGGTGAGAAATGCCAAACATTCCTCATCATGGCTAAAGACAGGATTTATTTGGAATAATCCGTCAGAAGCCCATAGAATCCCATGCAGACCATTTAGAAAGATTTCGTTCATGTCTATAGCTAAACAAGAATCGTTCATTGCAAACCACAGATAGGCACGAATTTCTCTTGGAAACGACTCAATACCCTTCGGATGAACGGCTAGCCATTTTTGGCATATCCTGATGCACTGCTGTTAAATTTCCAGAGATGCGCTGTGAACCCACCTAAACACGCTTAATTCGTTCCAAAGGACTGCTTGGAACCAATTCCTTGTGGAATCATCCTACAACTGCTATTCGAATTCACTACTGGGGCTCTGGCAGAAATTCATTTTTGAAAGTACCTAAAGGAGAGGAATTCAACCCAAATCTCTGCAAGATCTGACATCCTAATCGGAAGCACTGCTGGTCATTGGACAGCGCTCCATTTGTGACAATTGATAAACACGAGACAGTCCTTCTAGTGCACAGAGAAGCAGGAATTTCACATGCAATTGCCCTTCAAATGCCATTATTTCACGGTTTGAGATTGTGGGGAGCTTTTTCGGTGAGAAATGCCAAACATTCCTCATCATGGCTAAAGACAGGATTTATTTGGAATAGCCCGTCAGAAGCCCATAGAATCCCATGCAGACCATTTAGAAAGTTTTCGTTCATGTCTATAGCTAAACAAGAATCGTTCATTGCAAACCACAGATAGGCTCGAATTTCTCTTGGAAACGACTCCAAATACCCTTCGCATGAACGGCTAGCCATTTTTGGCATATCCTGATGCACTGCTGTTAAATGTCCAGAGATGCGCTGTGAACCCAGCTAAACACGCTTAATTCGTTCCGAAGGACTTCTTGGAACCAATTCCTTGTGGAATCATCCTACAACTGCAATTCGAGTTTACCACCGGGGCTCTGGCAGAAATTCATTCTTTGACATACCTAAAGGAGAGGAATTCAACCCAAATCTCTGCAAGATCAGACATCGTAATCGGATGCACTGGTGGTCATTGGACAGCGCTCCCTTTGTGACAATTGACAAACACGAGACAGTCCTTCTAGTGCACAGAGAAGCAGGAATTGCACATGGAATTGCCCTTAATACCATTATTTCACGGTCTGAGACTGTGGGGAGCTTTTTCGGTGAGAAATGCCAATTATTCCAGATCACGGCTAAAGAGAGGAGCTATTTGGAATAGTCCGTCAGAAGCCCATAGAATCCCATGCAGAGCGTTACAAAGGTTTGCCTTCATGCACACGGCTAAGCAAGAATGGTTCATTGCAAACCACAGATAGGCACGAATTTCTCTTGGAAACAGACTCCAAACACACTTCTGTTGAACGGCTAGCCATTTTTCGTAGATCCTGATGCACTGCTGTTAAATTTCCATAGATGCGCTGTGAACCCACCTAAACACGCTTAACTCGTTCCGAAGGACTGCTTGGAAACAATTTCTTGAGGAATCATCCTTCAACTGCTATTCGAATTCACTACTGGGCTTCTGGCAGAAATTCATTCTTGAAAATACGTAAAGGGGAGTAATTCAACCCAAATCTCTGCAAGATCTGACATCCCTATGGAACCAATCTCTAAATGCTAATCGGATGCACTGCTGGTTTTTGGATAGAGCTCCCTTTGTGACAATTGATAAACACGAGACAATCTTTCTAGTGCACAGAGAAGCAGGATTTTCACATGCAATTGCCCTTCAAATGCCATTATTTCACGGTTTGAGATTGTGGGGAGTTTTTTCGGTGAGAAATGCCAAACATTCCTCATCATGGCTAAAGACAGGATTTATTTGGAATAGCCCGTCAGAATCCCATAGAATCCCATGCAGACCATTTAGAAAGATTTCGTTCATGTCTATAGCTAAACAAGAATCGTTCATTGCAAACCACAGATAGGCTCGAATTTCTCTTGGAAACGACTCCAAATACCCTTCGAATGAACGGCTAGCCATTATTGGCATATCCTGATGCACTGCTGTTAAATTTCCAGCGATGCGCTGTGAACCCAGCTAAACACGCTTAATTCGTTCCGAAGGACTTCTTGGAACCATTTCCTTGTGGAATCATCCTACAACTGCTATTCGACTTCTCTACTGCGGTTCTGGCAGAAATTCATTCTTGGAAATACCTAAAGGTGAGGAATTGAACCCAAATCTCTGCAAGATCTGACATCCTAATCGGAAGCACTGCTGGTCATTGGACAGCGCTCCATTTGTGACAATTGATAAACACGAGACAGTCCTTCTAGTGCACAGAGAAGCAGGAATTTCACATGCAATTGCCCTTCAAATGCCATTATTTCACGGTTTGAGATTGTGGGGAGCTTTTTCGGTGAGAAATGCCAAACATTCCTCATCATGGCTAAAGACAGGATTTATTTGGAATAGCCCGTCAGAAGCCCATAGAATCCCATGCAGACCATTTAGAAAGATTTCGTTCATGTCTATAGCTAAACAAGAACCGTTCATTGCAAACCACAGATAGGCTCGAATTTCTCTTGGAAACGACTCCAAATACCCTTCGCATGAACGGCTAGCCATTTTTGGCATATCCTGATGCACTGCTCTTAAATTTCCAGCGATGCGCTGTGAACCCAGCTAAACACGCTTAATTCGTTCCGAAGGACTTCTTGGAACCATTTCCTTGTGGAATCATCCTACAACTGCTATTCGACTTCTCTACGGCGGTTCTGGCAGAAATTCATTCTTTGACATACCTAAAGGTGAGGAATTGAACCCAAATCTCTGCAAGATCTGACATCCTAATCGGAAGCACTGCTGGTCATTGGACAGCGCTCCATTTGTGACAATTGATAAACACGAGACAGTCCTTCTAGTGCACAGAGAAGCTGGAATTTCACATGCAATTGCCCTTCAAATGCCATTATTTCACGGTTTGAGATTGTGGGGATCTTTTTCGGTGAGAAATGCCAAACATTCCTCATCATGGCTAAAGACAGGATTTATTTGGAATAGCCCGTCAGAAGCCCATAGAATCCCATGCAGACCATTTAGAAAGATTTCGTTCATGTCTATAGCTAAACAAGAATCATTCATTGCAAACCACAGAAGGACACGAATTTCTCTTGGAAACGACTCCAAATACCCTTCGGATGAACGGCTAGCCATTTTGCGCAGATCCTGATGCACTGCTGTTAAATGTCCAGAGATGCGCTGTGAACCCAGCTAAACACGCTTAATTCGTTCCGAAGGACTGCTTGGAACCAATTCCTTGTGGAATCATCCTACAACTGCAATTCGAGTTTACCACCGGGGCTCTGGCAGAAATTCATTTTTGAAAGTACCTAAAGGAGAGGAATTCAACCCAAATCTCTGAAAGATCTGACATCCTAATCGGATGCACTGGTGGTCATTGGACAGCGCTCCCTTTGTGACAATTGACAAACACGAGACAGTCCTTCTAGTGCACAGAGAAGCAGGAATTGCACATGGAATTGCCCTTAATACCATTATTTCACGGTCTGAGACTGTGGGGAGCTTTTTCGGTGAGAAATGCCAATTATTCCAGATCACGGCTAAAGAGAGGAGCTATTTGGAATAGTCCGTCAGAAGCCCATAGAATCCCATGCAGAGCGTTACAAAGGTTTGCCTTCATGCACACGGCTAAGCAAGAATGGTTCATTGCAAACCACAGATAGGCACGAATTTCTCTTGGAAACAGACTCCAAACACACTTCTGTTGAACGGCTAGCCATTTTTCGTAGATCCTGATGCACTGCTGTTAAATTTCCATAGATGCGCTGTGAACCCACCTAAACACGCTTAACTCGTTCCGAAGGACTGCTTGGAACCAATTTCTTGAGGAATCATCCTTCAACTGCTATTCGAATTCACTACTGGGCTTCTGGCAGAAATTCATTCTTGAAAATACGTAAAGGGGAGTAATTCAACCCAAATCTCTGCAAGATCTGACATCCCTATGGAACCAATCTCTAAATGCTAATCGGATGCACTGCTGGTTTTTGGATAGAGCTCCCTTTGTGACAATTGATAAACACGAGACAGTCTTTCTAGTGCACAGAGAAGGAGGAATTTCACATGCAATTGCCCTTCAAATGCCATTATTTAACGGTTTGAGATTGTGGGGAGCTTTTTCGGTGAGAAATGCCAATCATTCCAGATCATGGTTAAGACAGGATTTATTTGGAATAGTCCGTCAGAAACCCAAGGAATCCCATGCAGACGATTTAGAAAGATTCCCTTCATGCACACGGCTAAGCAAGAATCGTTCTTTGCAAACCACAGATAGGAACGAATTTCTCTTGGAGACAGACTCCAAAAACACTTCTGATGGACGGCTAGCCATTTTTCGTAGATCCTGATGTACTGCTGTTAAATTTCCATAGATGCGCTGTGAACCCACCTAAACACGATTAATTCGTTCCGAAGGACTGCTTGGAACCAATTCCTTGTGGAATCATCCTACAACTGCTATTCGACTTCACTACTGCGGTTCTGGCAGAAATTCATTCTTGGAAATAGCTAAAGGTGAGGAATTGAACCAAAATCTCTGCAAGATCTGACATACCTATAGAACCAATCTCTAAATGCTATTCGGATGCACTGCTGGTCATTGGACAGCGCTCCCTTTGTGACAATTGATAAACATGAGACAGTCCTTCTAGTGCACAGAGAAGCAGGAATTGCACATGGAATTGCCCTTCAAATGCCATTATTTCACGGTTTGAGATTGTGGGGAGTTTTTTCGGTGAGAAATGCCAAACATTCCTCATAATGGCTAAAGACAGGATTTATTTGGAATAGAACGTCATAAGCCCATAGAATCCCATGCAGACCATTTAGAAAGATTTCGTTCATGTCTATAGCTAAACAAGAATCGTTCATTGCAAACCACAGATAGGCTCGAATTTCTCTTGGAAACGACTCCAAATACCCTTCGAATGAACGGCTAGCCATTTTTGGCATATCCTGATGCACTGCTCTTAAATTTCCAGCGATGCGCTGTTAACCCAGCTAAACACGCTTAATTCGTTCCGAAGGACTTCTTGGAACCATTTCCTTGTGGAATCATCCTACAACTGCTATTCGACTTCTCTACTGCGGTTCTGGCAGAAATTCATTCTTGGAAATACCTAAAGGTGAGGAATTGAACCCAAATCTCTGCAAGATCTGACATCCTAATCGGAAGCACTGCTGGTCATTGGACAGCGCTCCATTTGTGACAATTGATAAACACGAGACAGTCCTTCTAGTGCACAGAGAAGCAGGAATTTCACATGCAATTGCCCTTCAAATGCCATTATTTCACGGTTTGAGATTGTGGGGAGCTTTTTCGGTGAGAAATGCCAAACATTCCTCATCATGGCTAAAGACAGGATTTATTTGGAATAGCCCGTCAGAAGCCCATAGAATCCCATGCAGACCATTTAGAAAGATTTCGTTCATGTCTATAGCTAAACAAGAATCGTTCATTGCAAACCACAGATAGGCTCGAATTTCTCTTGGAAACGACTCCAAATACCCTTCGCATGAACGGCTAGCCATTTTTGGCATATCCTGATGCACTGCTGTTAAATTTCCAGCGATGCGCTGTGAACCCAGCTAAACACGCTTAATACGTTCCGAAGGACTTCTTGGAACCATTTCCTTGTGGAATCATCCTACAACTGCTATTCGACTTCTCTACGGCGGTTCTGGCAGAAATTCATTCTTTGACATACCTAAAGGTGAGGAATTGAACCCAAATCTCTGCAAGATCTGACATCCTAATCGGAAGCACTGCTGGTCATTGGACAGCGCTCCATTTGTGACAATTGATAAACACGAGACAGTCCTTCTAGTGCACAGAGAAGCTGGAATTTCACATGCAATTGCCCTTCAAATGCCATTATTTCACGGTTTGAGATTGAGGGGATCTTTTTCGGTGAGAAATGCCAAACATTCCTCATCATGGCTAAAGACAGGATTTATTTGGAATAGCCCGTCAGAAGCCCATAAAATCCCATGCAGACCATTTAGAAAGATTTCGTTCATGTCTATAGCTAAACAAGAATCATTCATTGCAAACCACAGAAGGACACGAATTTCTCTTGGAAACGACTCCAAATACCCTTCGGATGAACGGCTAGCCATTTTGCGCAGATCCTGATGCACTGCTGTTAAATGTCCAGAGATGCGCTGTGAACCCAGCTAAACACGCTTAATTCGTTCCGAAGGACTGCTTGGAACCAATTCCTTGTGGAATCATCCTACAACTGCAATTCGAGTTTACCACCGGGGCTCTGGCAGAAATTCATTTTTGAAAGTACCTAAAGGAGAGGAATTCAACCCAAATCTCTGAAAGATCTGACATCCTAATCGGATGCACTGGTGGTCATTGGACAGCGCTCCCTTTGTGACAATTGACAAACACGAGACAGTCCTTCTAGTGCACAGAGAAGCAGGAATTGCACATGGAATTGCCCTTAATACCATTATTTCACGGTCTGAGACTGTGGGGAGCTTTTTCGGTGAGAAATGCCAATTATTCCAGATCACGGCTAAAGAGAGGAGCTATTTGGAATAGTCCGTCAGAAGCCCATAGAATCCCATGCAGAGCGTTACAAAGGTTTGCCTTCATGCACACGGCTAAGCAAGAATGGTTCATTGCAAACCACAGATAGGCACGAATTTCTCTTGGAAACAGACTCCAAACACACTTCTGTTGAACGGCTAGCCATTTTTCGTAGATCCTGATGCACTGCTGTTAAATTTCCATAGATGCGCTGTGAACCCACCTAAACACGCTTAACTCGTTCCGAAGGACTGCTTGGAACCAATTTCTTGAGGAATCATCCTTCAACTGCTATTCGAATTCACTACTGGGGTTCTGGCAGAAATTCATTCTTGAAAATACGTAAAGGGGAGTAATTCAACCCAAATCTCTGCAAGATCTGACATCCCTATGGAACCAATCTCTAAATGCTAATCGGATGCACTGCTGGTTTTTGGATAGAGCTCCCTTTGTGACAATTGATAAACACAAGACAATCTTTCTAGTGCACAGAGAAGCAGGAATTTCACATGCAATTGCCCTTCAAATGCCATTATTTCACGGTTTGAGATTGTGGGGAGTTTTTTCGGTGAGAAATGCCAAACATTCCTCATCATGGCTAAAGACAGGATTTATTTGGAATAGCCCGTCAGAAGCCCATAGAATCCCATGCAGACCATTTAGAAAGATTTCGTTCATGTCTATAGCTAAACAAGAATCGTTCATTGCAAACCACAGATAGGCTCGAATTTCTCTTGGAAACGACTCCAAATACCCTTCGAATGAACGGCTAGCCATTTTTGGCATATCCTGATGCACTGCTCTTAAATTTCCAGCGATGCGCTGTGAACCCAGCTAAACACGCTTAATTCGTTCCGAAGGACTTCTTGGAACCATTTCCTTGTGGAATCATCCTACAACTGCTATTCGACTTCTCTACTGCGGTTCTGGCAGAAATTCATTCTTGGAAATACCTAAAGGTGAGGAATTGAACCCAAATCTCTGCAAGATCTGACATCGTAATCGGAAGCACTGCTGGTCATTGGACAGCGCTCCATTTGTGACAATTGAAAAACACGAGACAGTCCTTCTAGTGCACAGAGAAGCAGGAATTTCACATGCAATTGCCCTTCAAATGCCATTATTTCACGGTTTGAGATTGTGGGGAGCTTTTTCGGTGAGAAATGCCAAACATTCCTCATCATGGCTAAAGACAGGATTTATTTGGAATAGCCCGTCAGAAGCCCATAGAATCCCATGCAGACCATTTAGAAAGATTTCGTTCATGTCTATAGCTAAACAAGAACCGTTCATTGCAAACCACAGATAGGCTCGAATTTCTCTTGGAAACGACTCCAAATACCCTTCTGATGAACGGCTAGCCATTTTTGGCATATCCTGATGCACTGCTCTTAAATTTCCAGCGATGCGCTGTGAACCCAGCTAAACACGCTTAATTCGTTCCGAAGGACTTCTTGGAACCATTTCCTTGTGGAATCATCCTACAACTGCTATTCGACTTCTCTACGGCGGTTCTGGCAGAAATTCATTCTTTGACATACCTAAAGGTGAGGAATTGAACCCAAATCTCTGCAAGATCTGACATCCTAATCGGAAGCACTGCTGGTCATTGGACAGCGCTCCATTTGTGACAATTGATAAACACGAGACAGTCCTTCTAGTGCACAGAGAAGCTGGAATTTCACATGCAATTGCCCTTCAAATGCCATTATTTCACGGTTTGAGATTGTGGGGATCTTTTTCGGTGAGAAATGCCAATTATTCCAGATCACGGCTAAAGAGAGGATTTATTTGGAATAGTCCGTCAAAAGCCCGTAGAATGCCATGCAGACGATTTAGAAAGATTCCCTTCATGCACACGGCTAAGCAAGAATCATTCATTGCAAACCACAGAAGGACACGAATTTCTCTTGGAAACGACTCCAAATACCCTTCGGATGAACGGCTAGCCATTTTGCCCAGATCCTGATGCACTGCTGTTAAATTTCCATAGATGGGCTGTGAACCCACCTAAACACGATTAATTCATTCCGAAGGACTGCTTGGAACCAATTTCTTGAGGAATCATCCTTCAACTGCTATTCGAATTCACTACTGGGGTTCTGGCAGAAATTTATTCTTAAAAATATCTAAAGGTGACGAATTCTACCCAAATCTCTGCAAGATCTGACATCCGTATTGAACCAATCTCTAAACGGTACTCGGATGCACTGCTGTTCATTGGTCAGCGCTCCCTTTGTGACAATTGATAAGCACGAGACAGTCCTTCTAGTGGACAGAGAAGTAGGAATTTCACATGCAATTGCCCTTAATACCATTATTTCACGGTTTGAGATTGTGGGGAGTTTTTTCGGTGAGAAATGCCAAACATTCCTCATCATGGCTAAAGACAGGATTTATTTGGAATAGTCCGTCAGAAGCCCATAGAATCCCATGCAGACGATTTAGAAAGATTCCCTTCATGCACACGGCTAAGCAAGAATCATTCATTGCAAACCACAGATAGGCTCGAATTTCTCTTGGAAACGACTCAAATACCCTTCGGATGAACGGCTAGCCATTTTGCGCAGATCCTGATGCACTGCTGTTAAATTTCCAGAGATGCGCTGTGAACCCAGCTAAACACGCTTAATTCGTTCCGAAGGACTGCTTGGAACCAATTCCTTGTGGAATCATCCTACAACTGCAATTCGAGTTTACCACCGGGGCTCTGGCAGAAATTCATTTTTGAAAGTACCTAAAGGAGAGGAATTCAACCCAAATCTCTGAAAGATCTGACATCCTAATCGGATGCACTGGTGGTCATTGGACAGCGCTCCCTTTGTGACAATTGACAAACACGAGACAGTCCTTCTAGTGCACAGAGAAGCAGGAATTGCACATGGAATTGCCCTTAATACCATTATTTCACGGTTTGAGATTGTGGGGAGTTTTTTCGGTGAGAAATGCCAAACATTCCTCATCATGGCTAAAGACAGGATTTATTTGGAATAGCCCGTCAGAAGCCCATAGAATCCCATGCAGACCATTTAGAAAGATTTCGTTCATGTCTATAGCTAAACAAGAATCGTTCATTGCAAACCACAGATAGGCACGAATTTCTCTTGGAAACGACTCAATACCCTTCGGATGAACGGCTAGCCATTTTTGGCATATCCTGATGCACTGCTGTTAAATTTCCAGAGATGCGCTGTGAACCCAGCTAAACACGCTGAATTCGTTCCGAAGGACTGCTTGGAACCAATTCCTTGTGGAATCATCCTACAACTGCTATTCGAATTCACTACTGGGGCTGTGGCAGAAATTCATTTTTGAAAGTACCTAAAGGAGAGGAATTCAACCCAAATCTCTGAAAGATCTGACATCCTAATCGGATGCACTGCTGGTAATTTGACAGCGCTCCCTTTGTGACAATTGATAAACACGAGACAGTCCTTCTAGTGCACAGAGAAGCAGGAATTGCACATGGAATTGCCCTTCAAATGCCATTATTTCACGGTTTGAGACTGTGGGGAGCTTTTTCGGTGAGAAATGCCAATTATTCCAGATCACGGCTAAAGAGAGGAGCTATTTGGAATAGTCCATCAGAAGCCCATAGAATCCCATGCAGAGCGTTACAAAGGTTTGCCTTCATGCACACGGGTAAGCAAGAATGGTTCATTGCAAACCACAGATAGGCACGAATTTCTCTTGGAAACAGACTCCAAACACACTTCTGTTGAACGGCTAGCCATTTTTCGTAGATCCTGATGCACTGCTGTTAAATTTCCATAGATGCGCTGTGAACCCACCTAAACACGCTTAACTCGTTCCGAAGGACTGCTTGGAACCAATTTCTTGAGGAATCATCCTTCAACTGCTATTCGAATTCACTACTGGGATTCTGGCAGAAATTCATTCTTGAAAATACGTAAAGGGGAGTAATTCAACCCAAATCTCTGCAAGATCTGACATCCCTATGGAACCAATCTCTAAATGCTAATCGGATGCACTGCTGGTTTTTGGATAGAGCTCCCTTTGTGACAATTGATAAACACGAGACAGTCTTTCTAGTGCACAGAGAAGCAGGAATTTCACATGCAATTGCCCTTCAAATGCCATTATTTCACGGTTTGAGATTGTGGGGAGCTTTTTCGGTGAGAAATGCCAATCATTCCAGATCATGGCTAAAGACAGGATTTATTTGGAATAGTCCGTCAGAAACCCAAGGAATCCCATGCAGACCATTTAGAAAGATTCCCTTCGTGCACACGGCTAAGCAAGAATCGTTCTTTGCAAACCACAGATAGGAACGCATTTCTCTTGGAGACAGACTCCAAAAACACTTCTGATGAACGGCTAGCCATTTTTCGTAGATCCTGATGCACTGCTGTTAAATTTCCATAGATGCGCTGTGAACCCACCTAAACACGATTAATTCGTTCCGAAGGACTGCTTGGAACCAATTCCTTGTGGAATCATCCTACAACTGCTATTCGACTTCACTACTGCGGTTCTGGCAGAAATTCATTCTTGGAAATAGCTAAAGGTGAGGAATTGAACCAAAATCTCTGCAAGATCTGACATACCTATAGAACCAATCTCTAAATGCTATTCGGATGCACTGCTGGTCATTGGACAGCGCTCCGTTTGTGACAATTGATAAACACGAGACAGTCCTTCTAGTGCACAGAGAAGCAGGAATTTCACATGCAATTGCCCTTCAAATGCCATTATTTCACGGTTTGAGATTGTGGGGAGCTTTTTCGGTGAGAAATGCCAATCATTCCTCATCATGGCTAAAGACAGGATTTATTTGGAATAGCCCGTCAGAAGCCCATAGAATCCCATGCAGACCATTTAGAAAGATTTCGTTCATGTCTATAGCTAAACAAGAATCATTCATTGCAAACCACAGAAGGACACGAATTTCTCTTGGAAACGACTCCAAATACCCTTCGGATGAACGGCTAGCCATTTTGCGCAGATCCTGATGCACTGCTGTTAATTTCCAGAGATGCGCTGTGAACCCAGCTAAACACGCTTAATTCGTTCCGAAGGACTGCTTGGAACCAATTCCTTGTGGAATCATCCTACAACTGCTATTCGAATTCACTACTGGGGCTGTGGCAGAAATTCATTTTTGAAAGTACCTAAAGGAGAGGAATTCAACCCAAATCTCTGAAAGATCTGACATCCTAATCGGATGCACTGCTGGTAATTGGACAGCGCTCCCTTTGTGACAATTGATAAACACGAGACAGTCCTTCTAGTGCACAGAGAAGCAGGAATTTCACATGCAATTGCCCTTAATACCATTATTTCACGGTTTGAGATTGTGGGGGAGTTTTTTCGGTGAGAAATGCCAAACATTCCTCATCATGGCTAAAGACAGGATTTATTTGGAATAGCCCGTCAGAAGCCCATAGAATCCCATGCAGACCATTTAGAAAGGTTTGCCTTCATGCACACGGCTAAACAAGAATCATTCATTGCAAACCACAGATAGGCTCGAATTTCTCTTGGAAACGACTCCAAATACCCTTCTGATGAACGGCTAGCCATTTTTGGCATATCCTGATGCACTGCTATAAATTTCCCAGCGATGCGCTGTGAACCGAGCTAAACACGCTTAATTCGTTCCGAAGGACTGCTTGGAACCATTTCCTTGTGGAATCATCCTACAACTGCTATTCGACTTCTCTACTGCGGTTCTGGCAGAAATTAATTCTTGGAAATACCTAAAGGTGAGGAATTGAACCCAAATCTCTGCAAGATCTGACATACCTATAGAACCAATCTCTAAATTATTCGGATGCACTGCTGGTCATTGGACAGCGCTCCCTTTGTGACAATTGATAAACATGAGACAGTCCTTCTAGTGCACAGAGAAGCAGGAATTCCACATGGAATTGCCCTTCAAATGCCATTATTTCACGGTTTGAGATTGTGGGGAGTTTTTTCGGTGAGAAATGCCAAACATTCCTCATCATGGCTAAAGACAGGATTTATTTGGAATAGCCCGTCAGAAGCCCATAGAATCCCATGCAGACCATTTAGAAAGATTTCGTTCATGTCTATAGCTAAACAAGAATCGTTCATTGCAAACCACAGATAGGCTCGAATTTCTCTTGGAAACGACTCCAAATACCCTTCGAATGAACGGCTAGCCATTTTTGGCATATCCTGATGCACTGCTGTTATATTTCCAGCGATGCGCTGTGAACCCAGCTAAACACGCTTAATTCGTTCCGAAGGACTTCTTGGAACCATTTCCTTGTGGAATCATCCTACAACTGCTATTCGACTTCTCTACTGCGGTTCTGGCAGAAATTAATTCTTGGAAATACCTAAAGGTGAGGAATTGAACCCAAATCTCTGCAAGATCTGACATCCTAATCGGAAGCACTGCTGGTCATTGGACAGCGCTCCATTTGTGACAATTGATAAACACGAGACAGTCCTTCTAGTGCACAGAGAAGCAGGAATTTCACATGCAATTGCCCTTCAAATGCCATTATTTCACGGTTTGAGATTGTGGGGAGCTTTTTCGAGTGAGAAATGCCAAACATTCCTCATCATGGCTAAAGACAGGATTTATTTGGAATAGCCCGTCAGAAGCCCATAGAATCCCATGCAGACCATTTAGAAAGATTTCGTTCATGTCTATAGCTAAACAAGAATCGTTCATTGCAAACCACAGATAGGCTCGAATTTCTCTTGGAAACGACTCCAAATACCCTTCGCATGAACGGCTAGCCATTTTTGGCATATCCTGATGCACTGCTGTTAAATTTCTAGCGATGCGCTGTGAACCCAGCTAAACACGCTTAATTCGTTCCGAAGGACTTCTTGGAACCATTTCCTTGTGGAATCATCCTACAACTGCTATTCGACTTCTCTACTGCGGTTCTGGCAGAAATTCATTCTTGGAAATACCTAAAGGTGAGGAATTGAACCCAAATCTCTGAAGGATCTGACATCCTAATCGGAAGCACTGCTTGTCATTGGACAGCGCTCCATTTGTGACAATTGATAAACACGAGACAGTCCTTCTAGTGCACAGAGAAGCAGGAATTTCACATGCAATTGCCCTTAATATCATTATTTCACGGTTTGAGATTGTGGGGAGTTTTTTCGGTGAGAAATGCCAAACATTCCTCTTCATGGCTAAAGACAGGATTTATTTGGAATAGTCCGTCAGAAGCCCATAGAATTCCATGCAGACGATTTAGAAAGATTCCCTTCATGCACACGGCTAAGCAAGAATCATTCATTGCAAACCACAGATAGGCTCGAATTTCTCTTGGAAACGACTCAAATACCCTTCGGATGAACGGCTAGCCATTTTGCGCAGATCCTGATGCACTGCTGTTAAATGTCCAGAGATGCGCTGTGAACCCAGCTAAACACGCTTAATTCGTTCCGAAGGACTGCTTGGAACCAATTCCTTGTGGAATCATCCTACAACTGCAATTCGAGTTTACCACCGGGGCTCTGGCAGAAATTCGTTTTTGAAAGTACCTAAAGGAGAGGAATTCAACCCAAATCTCTGAAAGATCTGACATCCTAATCGGATGCACTGGTGGTCATTGGACAGCGCTCCCTTTGTGACAATTGACAAACACGAGACAGTCCTTCTAGTGCACAGAGAAGCAGGAATTGCACATGGAATTGCCCTTAATACCATTATTTCACGGTTTCAGATTGTGGGGAGTTTTTTCGGTGAGAAATGCCAAACATTCCTCATCATGGCTAAAGACAGGATTTATTTGGAATAGCCCGTCAGAAGCCCATAGAATCCCATGCAGACCATTTAGAAAGATTTCGTTCATGTCTATAGCTAAACAAGAATCGTTCATTGCAAACCACAGATAGGCACGAATTTCTCTTGGAAACGACTCAATACCCTTCGGATGAACGGCTAGCCATTTTTGGCATATCCTGATGCACTGCTGTTAAATTTCCAGAGATGCGCTGTGAACCCACCTAAACACGCTTAATTCGTTCCAAAGGACTGCTTGGAACCAATTCCTTGTGGAATCATCCTACAACTGCTATTCGAATTCACTACTGGGGCTCTGGCAGAAATTCATTTTTGAAAGTACCTAAAGGAGAGGAATTGAACCCAAATCTCTGCAAGATCTGACATCCTAATCGGAAGCACTGCTGGTCATTGGACAGCGCCTCCCATTTGTGACAATTGATAAACACGAGACAGTCCTTCTAGTGCACAGAGAAGCAGGAATTTCACATGCAATTGCCCTTCAAATGCCATTATTTCACGGTTTGAGATTGTGGGGAGCTTTTTCGGTGAGAAATGCCAAACATTCCTCATCATGGCTAAAGACAGGATTTATTTGGAATAGCCCGTCAGAAGCCCATAGAATCCCATGCAGACCATTTAGAAAGTTTTCGTTCATGTCTATAGCTAAACAAGAAATCGTTCATTGCAAACCACAGATAGGCTCGAATTTCTCTTGGAAACGACTCCAAATACCCTTCGCATGAACGGCTAGCCATTTTTGGGCATATCCTGATGCACTGCTGTTAAATGTCCAGAGATGCGCTGTGAACCCAGCTAAACACGCTTAATTCGTTCCGAAGGACTTCTTGGAACCAATTCCTTGTGGAATCATCCTACAACTGCAATTCGAGTTTACCACCGGGGCTCTGGCAGAAATTCATTCTTTGACATACCTAAAGGAGAGGAATTCAACCCAAATCTCTGCAAGATCAGACATCCTAATCGGATGCACTGGTGGTCATTGGACCAGCGCTCCCTTTGTGACAATTGACAAACACGAGACAGTCCTTCTAGTGCACAGAGAAGCAGGAATTGCACATGGAATTGCCCTTAATACCATTATTTCACGGTCTGAGACTGTGGGGAGCTTTTTCGGTGAGAAATGCCAATTATTCCAGATCACGGCTAAAGAGAGGAGCTATTTGGAATAGTCCGTCAGAAGCCCATAGAATCCCATGCAGAGCGTTACAAAGGTTTGCCTTCATGCACACGGCTAAGCAAGAATGGTTCATTGCAAACCACAGATAGGCACGAATTTCTCTTGGAAACAGACTCCAAACACACTTCTGTTGAACGGCTAGCCATTTTTCGTAGATCCTGATGCACTGCTGTTAAATTTCCATAGATGCGCTGTGAACCCACCTAAACACGCTTAACCTCGTTCCGAAGGACTGCTTGGAAACAATTTCTTGAGGAATCATCCTTCAACTGCTATTCGAATTCACTACTGGGCTTCTGGCAGAAATTCATTCTTGAAAATACGTAAAGGGGAGTAATTCAACCCAAATCTCTGCAAGATCTGACATCCCTATGGAACCAATCTCTAAATGCTAATCGGATGCACTGCTGGTTTTTGGATAGAGCTCCCTTTGTGACAATTAATAAACACGAGACAATCTTTCTAGTGCACAGAGAAGCAGGATTTTCACATGCAATTGCCCTTCAAATGCCCATTATTTCACGGTTTGAGATTGTGGGGAGTTTTTTTCGGTGAGAAATGCCAAAACATTCCTCATCATGGCTAAAGACAGGATTTATTTGGGAATAGCCCGTCAGAATCCCATAGAATCCCATGCAGACCATTTAGAAAGATTTCGTTCATGTCTATAGCTAAACAAGAATCGTTCATTGCAAACCACAGATAGGCTCGAATTTCTCTTGGAAACGACTCCAAATACCCTTCGAATGAACGGCTAGCCATTTTTGGCATATCCTGATGCACTGCTCTTAAATTTCCAGCGATGCGCTGTGAACCCAGCTAAAACACGCTTAATTCGTTCCGAAGGACTTCTTGGAACCATTTCCTCTTGTGGAATCATCCTACAACTGCTATTCGACTTCTCTACTGCGGTTCTGGCAGAAATTCATTCTTGGAAATACCTAAAGGTGAGGAATTGAACCCAAATCTCTGCAAGATCTGACATCCTAATCGGAAGCACTGCTGGTCATTGGACAGCGCTCCATTTGTGACAATTGATAAACACGAGACAGTCCTTCTAGTGCACAGAGAAGCTGGAATTTCACATGCAATTGCCCTTCAAATGCCATTATTTCACGGTTTGAGATTGTGGGGAGCTTTTTCGGTGAGAAATGCCAAACATTCCTCATCATGGCTAAAGACAGGATTTATTTGGAATAGCCCGTCAGAAGCCCATAGAATCCCATGCAGACCATTTAGAAAGATTTCGTTCATGTCTATAGCTAAACAAGAACCGTTCATTGCAAACCACAGATAGGCTCGAATTTCTCTTGGAAACGACTCCAAATACCCTTCGCATGAACGGCTAGCCATTTTTGGCATATCCTGATGCACTGCTCTTAAATTTCCAGCGATGCGCTGTGAACCCAGCTAAACACGCTTAATTCGTTCCGAAGGACTTCTTGGAACCATTTCCTTGTGGAATCATCCTACAACTGCTATTCGACTTTCTCTACGGCGGTTCTGGCAGAAATTCATTCTTTGACATACCTAAAGGTGAGGAATTGAACCCAAATCTCTGCAAGATCTGACATCCTAATCTCATTGGACAGCGCTCCATTTGTGACAATTGATAAACACGAGACAGTCCTTCTAGTGCACAGAGAAGCTGGAATTTCACATGCAATTGCCCTTCAAATGCCATTATTTCACGGTTTGAGATTGTGGGGGATCTTTTTCGGTGAGAAATGCCAAACATTCCTCATCATGGCTAAAGACAGGATTTATTTGGAATAGCCCGTCAGAAGCCCATAGAATCCCATGCAGACCATTTAGAAAGATTTCGTTCATGTCTATAGCTAAACAAGAATCATTCATTGCAAACCACAGAAGGACACGAATTTCTCTTGGAAACGACTCCAAATACCCTTCGGATGAACGGCTAGCCATTTTGCGCAGATCCTGATGCACTGCTGTTAAATGTCCAGAGATGCGCTGTGAACCCAGCTAAACACGCTTAATTCGTTCCGAAGGACTGCTTGGAACCAATTCCTTGTGGAATCATCCTACAACTGCAATTCGAGTTTACCACCGGGGCTCTGGCAGAAATTCATTTTTGAAAGTACCTAAAGGAGAGGAATTCAACCCAAATCTCTGAAAGATCTGACATCCTAATCGGATGCACTGCTGGTCATTGGACAGCGCTCCCTTTGTGACAATTGACAAACACGAGACAGTCCTTCTAGTGCACAGAGAAGCAGGAATTGCACATGGAATTGCCCTTAATACCATTATTTCACGGTCTGAGACTGTGGGGAGCTTTTTCGGTGAGAAATGCCAATTATTCCAGATCACGGCTAAAGAGAGGAGCTATTTGGAATAGTCCGTCAGAAGCCCATAGAATCCCATGCAGAGCGTTACAAAGGTTTGCCTTCATGCACACGGCTAAGCAAGAATGGTTCATTGCAAACCACAGATAGGCACGAATTTCTCTTGGAAACAGACTCCAAACACACTTCTGTTGAACGGCTAGCCATTTTTTCGTAGATCCTGATGCACTGCTGTTAAATTTCCATAGATGCGCTGTGAACCCACCTAAACACGCTTAACTCGTTCCGAAGGACTGCTTGGAACCAATTTCTTGAGGAATCATCCTTCAACTGCTATTCGAATTCACTACTGGGCTTCTGGCAGAAATTCATTCTTGAAAATACGTAAAGGGGAGTAATTCAACCCCAAATCTCTGCAAGATCTGACATCCCTATGGAACCAATCTCTAAATGCTAATCGGATGCACTGCTGGTTTTTGGATAGAGCTCCCTTTGTGACAATTGATAAACACGAGACAGTCTTTCTAGTGCACAGAGAAGGAGGAATTTCACATGCAATTGCCCTTCAAATGCCATTATTTAACGGTTTGAGATTGTGGGGAGCTTTTTCGGTGAGAAATGCCAATCATTCCAGATCATGGTTAAGACAGGATTTATTGGAATAGTCCGTCAGAAACCCAAGGAATCCCATGCAGACGATTTAGAAAGATTCCCTTCATGCACACGGCTAAGCAAGAATCGTTCTTTGCAAACCACAGATAGGAACGAATTTCTCTTGGAGACAGACTCCAAAAACACTTCTGATGAACGGCTAGCCATTTTTCGTAGATCCTGATGTACTGCTGTTAAATTTCCATAGATGCGCTGTGAACCCACCTAAACACGATTAATTCGTTCCGAAGGACTGCTTGGAACCAATTCCTTGTGGAATCATCCTACAACTGCTATTCGACTTCACTACTGCGGTTCTGGCAGAAATTCATTCTTGGAAATAGCTAAAGGTGAGGAATTGAACCAAAATCTCTGCAAGATCTGACATACCTATAGAACCAATCTCTAAATGCTATTCGGATGCACTGCTGGTCATTGGACAGCGCTCCCTTTGTGACAATTGATAAACATGAGACAGTCCTTCTAGTGCACAGAGAAGCAGGAATTGCACATGGAATTGCCCTTCAAATGCCATTATTTCACGGTTTGAGATTGTGGGGAGTTTTTTTCGGTGAGAAATGCCAAACATTCCTCATAATGGCTAAAGACAGGATTTATTTGGAATAGAACGTCATAAGCCCATAGAATCCCATGCAGACCATTTAGAAAGATTTCGTTCATGTCTATAGCTAAACAAGAATCGTTCATTGCAAACCACAGATAGGCTCGAATTTCTCTTGGAAACGACTCCAAATACCCTTCGCATGAACGGCTAGCCATTTTTGGCATATCCTGATGCACTGCTGTTAAATTTCCAGCGATGCGCTGTGAACCCAGCTAAACACGCTTAATACGTTCCGAAGGACTTCTTGGAACCATTTCCTTGTGGAATCATCCTACAACTGCTATTCGACTTCCCTACGGCGGTTCTGGCAGAAATTCATTCTTTGACATACCTAAAGGTGAGGAATTGAACCCAAATCTCTGCAAGATCTGACATCCTAATCGGAAGCACTGCTGGTCATTGGACAGCGCTCCATTTGTGACAATTGATAAACACGAGACAGTCCTTCTAGTGCACAGAGAAGCTGGAATTTCACATGCAATTGCCCTTCAAATGCCATTATTTCACGGTTTGAGATTGAGGGGATCTTTTTCGGTGAGAAATGCCAAACATTCCTCATCATGGCTAAAGACAGGATTTATTTGGAATAGCCCGTCAGAAGCCCATAGAATCCCATGCAGACCATTTAGAAAGATTTCGTTCATGTCTATAGCTAAACAAGAATCATTCATTGCAAACCACAGAAGGACACGAATTTCTCTTGGAAACGACTCCAAATACCCTTCGGATGAACGGCTAGCCATTTTGCGCAGATCCTGATGCACTGCTGTTAAATGTCCAGAGATGCGCTGTGAACCCAGCTAAACACGCTTAATTCGTTCCGAAGGACTGCTTGGAACCAATTCCTTGTGGAATCATCCCTACAACTGCAATTCGAGTTTACCACCGGGGCTCTGGCAGAAATTCATTTTTGAAAGTACCTAAAGGAGAGGAATTCAACCCAAATCTCTGAAAGATCTGACATCCTAATCGGATGCACTGGTGGTCATTGGACAGCGCTCCCTTTGTGACAATTGACAAACACGAGACAGTCCTTCTAGTGCACAGAGAAGCAGGGAATTGCACATGGAATTGCCCTTAATACCATTATTTCACGGTCTGAGACTGTGGGGAGCTTTTTCGGTGAGAAATGCCAATTATTCCAGATCACGGCTAAAGAGAGGAGCTATTTGGAATAGTCCGTCAGAAGCCCATAGAATCCCATGCAGAGCGTTACAAAGGTTTGCCTTCATGCACACGGCTAAGCAAGAATGGTTCATTGCAAACCACAGATAGGCACGAATTTCTCTTGGAAACAGACTCCAAACACACTTCTGTTGAACGGCTAGCCATTTTTCGTAGATCCTGATGCACTGCTGTTAAATTTCCATAGATGCGCTGTGAACCCACCTAAACACGCTTAACTCGTTCCGAAGGACTGCTTGGAACCAATTTCTTGAGGAATCATCCTTCAACTGCTATTCGAATTCACTACTGGGGTTCTGGCAGAAATTCATTCTTGAAAATACGTAAAGGGGAGTAATTCAACCCAAATCTCTGCAAGATCTGACATCCCTATGGAACCAATCTCTAAATGCTAATCGGATGCACTGCTGGTTTTTGGATAGAGCTCCCTTTGTGACAATTGATAAACACAAGACAATCTTTCTAGTGCACAGAGAAGCAGGAATTTCACATGCAATTGCCCTTCAAATGCCATTATTTCACGGTTTGAGATTGTGGGGAGTTTTTTCGGTGAGAAATGCCAAACATTCCTGGCTAAAGACAGGATTTATTTGGAATAGCCCGTCAGAAGCCCATAGAATCCCATGCAGACCATTTAGAAAGATTTCGTTCATGTCTATAGCTAAACAAGAATCGTTCATTGCAAACCACAGATAGGCTCGAATTTCTCTTGGAAACGACTCCAAATACCCTTCGAATGAACGGCTAGCCATTTTTGGCATATCCTGATGCACTGCTCTTAAATTTCCAGCGATGCGCTGTGAACCCAGCTAAACACGCTTAATTCGTTCCGAAGGACTTCTTGGAACCATTTCCTTGTGGAATCATCCTACAACTGCTATTCGACTTCTCTACTGCGGTTCTGGCAGAAATTCATTCTTGGAAATACCTAAAGGTGAGGAATTGAACCCAAATCTCTGCAAGATCTGACATCCTAATCGGAAGCACTGCTGGTCATTGGACAGCGCTCCATTTGTGACAATTGAAAAACACGAGACAGTCCTTCTAGTGCACAGAGAAGCAGGAATTTCACATGCAATTGCCCTTCAAATGCCATTATTTCACGGTTTGAGATTGTGGGGAGCTTTTTCGGTGAGAAATGCCAAACATTCCTCATCATGGCTAAAGACAGGATTTATTTGGAATAGCCCGTCAGAAGCCCATAGAATCCCATGCAGACCATTTAGAAAGATTTCGTTCATGTCTATAGCTAAACAAGAACCGTTCATTGCAAACCACAGATAGGCTCGAATTTCTCTTGGAAACGACTCCAAATACCCTTCGCATGAACGGCTAGCCATTTTTGGCATATCCTGATGCACTGCTCTTAAATTTCCAGCGATGCGCTGTGAACCCAGCTAAACACGCTTAATTCGTTCCGAAGGACTTCTTGGAACCATTTCCTTGTGGAATCATCCTACAACTGCTATTCGACTTCTCTACGGCGGTTCTGGCAGAAATTCATTCTTTGACATACCTAAAGGTGAGGAATTGAACCCAAATCTCTGCAAGATCTGACATCCTAATCGGAAGCACTGCTGGTCATTGGACAGCGCTCCATTTGTGACAATTGATAAACACGAGACAGTCCTTCTAGTGCACAGAGAAGCTGGAATTTCACATGCAATTGCCCTTCAAATGCCATTATTTCACGGTTTGAGATTGTGGGGATCTTTTTCGGTGAGAAATGCCAAACATTCCTCATCATGGCTAAAGACAGGATTTATTTGGAATAGCCCGTCAGAAGCCCATAGAATCCCATGCAGACCATTTAGAAAGATTTCGTTCATGTCTATAGCTAAACAAGAATCATTCATTGCAAACCACAGAAGGACACGAATTTCTCTTGGAAACGACTCCAAATACCCTTCGGATGAACGGCTAGCCATTTTGCGCAGATCCTGATGCACTGCTGTTAAATGTCCAGAGATGCGCTGTGAACCCAGCTAAACACGCTTAATTCGTTCCGAAGGACTGCTTGGAACCAATTCCTTGTGGAATCATCCTACAACTGCAATTCGAGTTTACCACCGGGGCTCTGGCAGAAATTCATTTTTGAAAGTACCTAAAGGAGAGGAATTCAACCCAAATCTCTGAAAGATCTGACATCCTAATCGGATGCACTGGTGGTCATTGGACAGCGCTCCCTTTGTGACAATTGACAAACACGAGACAGTCCTTCTAGTGCACAGAGAAGCAGGAATTGCACATGGAATTGCCCTTAATACCATTATTTCACGGTCTGAGACTGTGGGGAGCTTTTTCGGTGAGAAATGCCAATTATTCCAGATCACGGCTAAAGAGAGGAGCTATTTGGAATAGTCCGTCAGAAGCCCATAGAATCCCATGCAGAGCGTTACAAAGGTTTGCCTTCATGCACACGGCTAAGCAAGAATGGTTCATTGCAAACGACAGATAGGCACGAATTTCTCTTGGAAACAGACTCCAAACACACTTCTGTTGAACGGTTAGCCATTTTTCGTAGATCCTGATGCACTGCTGTTAAATTTCCATAGATGCGCTGTGAACCCACCTAAACACGCTTAACTCGTTCCGAAGGACTGCTTGGAACCAATTTCTTGAGGAATCATCCTTCAACTGTTGGTCGAATTCACTACTGGGCTTCTGGCAGAAATTCATTCTTGAAAATACGTAAAGGGGAGTAATTCAACCCAAATCTCTGAAAGATCTGACATCCTAATCGGAAGCACTGCTGGTCATTGGACAGCGCTCCATTTGTGACAATTGATAAACACGAGACAGTCCTTCTAGTGCACAGAGAAGCTGGAATTTCACATGTAATTGTCCTTCAAATGCCATTATTTCACGGTTTGAGACAGTGGGGAGCTTTTTCGGTGAGAAATGCCAATTATTCCAGATCACGGCTAAAGAGAGGAGCTATTTGGAATAGTCCGTCAGAAGCCCATAGAATCCCATGCAGAGCATTACAAAGGTTTGCCTTCATGCACACGGCTAAGCAAGAATGGTTCATTGCAAACCACAGATAGGCACGAATTTCTCTTGGAAACAGATTCCAAAAACACTTCTGTTGAACGGCTAGCCATTATTGGCATACCCTGATTCACTGCTCTTAAATTTCCAGAGATGCGCTGTGAACCCAGCTAAACACGCTTAATTCGTTCCGAAGGACTGCTTGGAACCAATTCCTTGTGGAATTATCCTACAATTGCTATTCGAATTCACTACTGCGGTTCTGGCAGAAATTCATTCTTGGAAATACCTAAAGGTGAGGAATTGAACCCAAATCTCTGCAAGATCTGACATCCCTATGGAACCAATCTCTAAATGCTATTCGGATGCACTGCTGGTAATTGGACAGCGCTCCCTTTGTGACAATTGATAAACACGAGACAGTCCGTCTAGTGCACAGAGAAGCAGAAATTTCACATGCAATTGCTCTTAATACCATTATTTCACGGTTTGAGATTGTGGGGAGTTTTTTCGGTGAGAAATGCCAAACATTCCTCATCATGGCTAAAGACAGGATTTATTTGGAATAGCCCGTCAGAAGCCCATAGAATCCCATGCAGACCATTTAGAAAGGTTTGCCTTCATGCACACGGCTAAACAAGAATCATTCATTGCAAACCACAGAAGGACACGAATTTCTCTTGGAACGACTGCAAGTACCCTTCGGATGAACGGCTAGCCATTTTGCGCAGATCCTGATGCACTGCTGTTAATTTCCAGAGATGCGCTGTGAACCCAGCTAAACACGCTTAATTCGTTCCGAAGGACTGCTTGGAACCAATTCCTTGTGGAATCATCCTACAACTGCTATTCGAATTCACTACTGGGGCTGTGGCAGAAATTCATTTTTGAAAGTACCTAAAGGAGAGGAATTCAACCGAAATCTCTGAAAGATCTGACATCCTAATCGGATGCTCTGGTGGTCATTGGACAGCGCTCCCTTTGTGACAATTGACAAACACGAGACAGTCCTTCTAGTGCACAGAGAAGCAGGAATTGCACATGGAATTGCCCTTAATACCATTATTTCACGGTTTGAGATTGTGGGGAGTTTTTTCGGTGAGAAATGCCAAACATTCCTCATCATGGCTAAAGACAGGATTTATTTGGAATAGCCCGTCAGAAGCCCATAGAATCCCATTCAGACCATTTAGAAAGATTTCGTTCATGTCTATAGCTAAACAAGAATCGTTCATTGCAAACCACAGATAGGCACGAATTTCTCTTGGAGACAGACTCCAAAAACACTTCTGATGAACGGCTAGCCATTTTTCGTAGATCCTGATGCACTGCTGTTAAATTTCCAGCGATGCGCTGTGAACAAAGCTAAACACGCTTAATTCGTTCCGAAGGACTGCTTGGAACCAATTCCTTGTGGAATCATCCTACAACTGCTATTCGACTTCACTACTGCGGTTCTGGCAGAAATTCATTCTTGGAAATACCTAAAGGTGAGGAATTGA
This sequence comes from Aldabrachelys gigantea, assembly GCA_026122505.1. Classification (NCBI taxonomy): domain Eukaryota; kingdom Metazoa; phylum Chordata; order Testudines; family Testudinidae; genus Aldabrachelys; species Aldabrachelys gigantea. Next base: position 86,107 of record JALNIE010000040.1, on the reverse strand, counting down.
ACCCAAATCTCTGCAAGATCTGACATCCCTATGGAACCAATCTCTAAATGCTAATCGGATGCACTGCTGGTTTTTTGGATAGAGCTCCCTTTGTTTCAATTGATAAACACGAGACAGTCTTTCTAGTGCACAGAGAAGCAGGAATTTCACATGCAATTGCCCTTCAAATGCCATTATTTCACGGTTTGAGATTGTGGGGAGCTTTTTCGGTGAGAAATGCCAATCATTCCAGATCATGGCTAAAGACAGGATTTATTTGGAATAGTCCGTCAGAAACCCAAGGAATCCCATGCAGACCATTTAGAAAGATTCCCTTCGTGCACACGGCTAAGCAAGAATCGTTCTTTGCAAACCACAGATAGGAACGAATTTCTCTTGGAGACAGACTCCAAAAACACTTCTGATGAACGGCTAGCCATTTTTCGTAGATCCTGATGCACTGCTGTTAAATTTCCATAGATGCGCTGTGAACCCACCTAAACACGATTAATTCGTTCCGAAGGACTGCTTGGAACCAATTCCTTGTGAAATCATCCTACAACTGCTATTCGACTTCACTACTGCGGTTCTGGCAGAAATTCATTCTTGGAAATAGCTAAAGGTGAGGAATTGAACCAAAATCTCTGAAAGATCTGACATACCTATAGAACCAATCTCTAAATGCTATTCGGATGCACTGCAGGTTAATGGGACAGCGCTCCGTTTGTGACAATTGATAAACACGAGACAGTCCTTCTAGTGCACAGAGAAGCAGGAATTTCACATGCAATTGCCCTTCAAATGCCATTATTTCACGGTTTGAGATTGTGGGGAGCTTTTTCGGTGAGAAATGCCAATCATTCCTCATCATGGCTAAAGACAGGATTTATTTGGAATAGCCCGTCAGAAGCCCATAGAATCCCATGCAGACCATTTAGAAAGATTTCGTTCATGTCTATAGCTAAACAAGAATCATTCATTGCAAACCACAGAAGGACACGAATTTCTCTTGGAAACGACTCCAAATACCCTTCGGATGAACGGCTAGCCATTTTGCGCAGATCCTGATGCACTGCTGTTAATTTCCAGAGATGCGCTGTGAACCCAGCTAAACACGCTTAATTCGTTCCGAAGGACTGCTTGGAACCATTTCCTTGTGGAATCATCCTACAACTGCTATTCGAATTCACTACTGGGGCTGTGGCAGAAATTCATTTTTGAAAGTACCTAAAGGAGAGGAATTCAACCCAAATCTCTGAAAGATCTGACATCCTAATCGGATGCACTGCTGGTAATTGGACAGCGCTCCCTTTGTGACAATTGATAAACACGAGACAGTCCTTCTAGTGCACAGAGAAGCAGGAATTTCACATGCAATTGCTCTTAATACCATTATTTAACGGTTTGAGATTGTGGGGAGTCTTTTCGGTGAGAAATGCCAAACATTCCTCATCATGGCTAAAGACAGGATTTATTTGGAATAGCCCGTCAGAAGCCCATAGAATCCCATGCAGACCATTTAGAAAGGTTTGCCTTCATGCACACGGCTAAACAAGAATCATTCATTGCAAACCACAGATAGGCTCGAATTTCTCTTGGAAACGACTCCAAATACCCTTCGGATGAACGGCTAGCCATTTTTGGCATATCCTGATGCACTGCTGTTAAATTTCCAGAGACGCGCTGTGAACCCAGCTAAACACGCTTAATTCGTTCCGAAGGACTGCTTGGAACCATTTCCTTGTGGAATTATCCTACAACTCCTATTCGACTTCTCTACTGCGGTTCTGGCAGAAATTCATTCTTGGAAATACCTAAAGGTGAGGAATTGAACCCAAATCTCTGCAAGATCTGACATCCTAATCGGATGCACTGCTGGTCATTGGACAGCCCTCCATTTGTGACTATTGATAAACACGAGACAGTCCTTCTAGTGCACAGAGAAGCAGGCATTTCACATGCAATTGCCCTTCAAATGCCATTATTTGACGGTTTGAGATTGTGGGGAGCTTTTTCGGTGAGAAATGCCAATCATTCCTCATCATGGCTAAAGACAGGATTTATTTGGAATAATCCGTCAGAAGCCCATAGAATCCCATGCAGACCATTTAGAAAGATTTCGTTCATGTCTATAGCTAAACAAGAATCATTCATTGCAAACCACAGAAGGACACGAATTTCTCTTGGAAACGACTCCAAATACCCTTCGGATGAACGGCTAGCCATTTTGCGCAGATCCTGATGCACTGCTGTTAATTTCCAGAGATGCGCTGTGAACCCAGCTAAACACGCTTAACTCGTTCCGAAGGACTGCTTGGAACCAATTCCTTGTGGAATCATCCTACAACTGCTATTCGAATTCACTACTGGGGCTGTGGCAGAAATTCATTTTTGAAAGTACCTAAAGGAGAGGAATTCAACCCAAATCTCTGAAAGATCTGACATCCTAATCGGATGCACTGCTGGTAATTGGACAGCGCTGCCTTTGTGACAATTGATAAACACGAGACAGTCCTTCTAGTGTACAGAGAAGCAGGAATTTCACATGCAATTGCCCTTCAAATGCCATTATTTCACGGTTTGAGACTGTGGGGAGTTTTTTCGGTGAGAAATGCCAGTTATTCCAGATCACGGCTAAAGAGAGGAGCTATTTGGAATCGTCCGTCAGGAGCCCATAGAATCCCATGCAGAGCATTACAAAGGTTTGCCTTCATGGACACGGCTAAGCAAGAATGGTTCATTGCAAACCACAGATAGGCACGAATTTCTCTTGGAAACAGATTCCAAAAACACTTCTGTTGAACGGCTAGCAATTTTTCGTAGATCCTGGTGCACTGCTCTTAAATTTCCATAGATGCGCTGTGAACCCACCTAAACACGCTTAACTCGTTCCGAAGGACTGCTTGGAACCAATTTCTTGAGGAATCATCCTTCAACTGCTAATCGAATTCACTACGGGGCTCTGGCAGAAATTCATTTTTGAAAGTACCTAAATGAGAGGAATTGAACCCAAATCTCTGCAAGATCTGACATCCCTATGGAACCAATCTCTAAATGCTATTCGGATGCACAGCTGGTCATTGGACAGCGCTCCCTTTGTGACAATTGAGAAACACGAGACAGTCCTTCTAGTGCACAGAGAAGCAGGAATTTCACATGCAATTGCCCTTCAAATGCCATTATTTCACGGTTTGAGACTGTGTGGAGCTTTTACGGTGAGAAATGCCAATTATTCCAGATCACGGCTAAAGACAGGATTTATTTGGAATAGTCCGTCAGAAGCCCATAGAATGCCATGCAGACGATTTAGAAAGATTCCCTTCATGCACACGGCTACGGAAGAATCATTCATTGCAAACCACAGAAGGACACGAATTTCTCTTGGAAACGACTCCAAATACCCTTCGGATGAACGGCTAGCCATTTTGCCCAGATCCTGATGCACTGCTGTTAAATTTCCATAGATGGGCTGTGAACCCACCTAAACACGATTAATTCATTCCGAAGGACTGCTTGGAACCAATTTCTTGAGGAATCATCCTTCAACTGCTAAACGAATTCACTACGGGGCTCTGGCAGAAATTCATTTTTGAAAGTACCTAAATGAGAGGAATTGAACCCAAATCTCTGCAAGATCTGACATCCCTATGGAACCAATCTCTAAATGCTATTCGGATGCACTGCTGGTCATTGGACAGCGCTCCCTTTGTGACAATTGAGAAACACGAGACAGTCCTTCTAGTGCACAGAGAAGCAGGAATTTCACATGCAATTGCCCTTCAAATGCCATTATTTCACGGTTTGAGACTGTGGGGAGCTTTCTCGGTGAGAAATGCCAATTATTCCAGATCACGGCTAAAGAGAGGATTTATTTGGAATAGTCCGTCAGAAGCCCGTAGAATGCCATGCAGACGATTTAGAAAGATTCCCTTCATGCACACGGCTAAGCAAGAATCATTCATTGCAAACCACAGAAGGACACGAATTTCTCTTGGAAACGACTCCAAATACCCTTCGGATGAACGGCTAGCCATTTTGCCCAGATCCTGATGCACTGCTGTTAAATTTCCATAGATGGGCTGTGAACCCACCTAAACACGATTAATTCATTCCGAAGGACTGCTTGGAACCAATTTCTTGAGGAATCATCCTTCAACTGCTATTCGAATTCACTACTGGGGTTCTGGCAGAAATTTATTCTTAAAAATATCTTAAGGTGACGAATTCTACCCAAATCTCTGCAAGATCTGACATCCGTATTGAACCAATCTCTCTCTAAACGGTACTCGGATCAGCATGCTGTTCATTGGTCAGCGCTCCCTTTGTGACAATTGACAAGCACGAGACAGTCCTTCTAGTCGACAGAGAAGTAGGAATTTCACATGCAATTGCCCTTAATACCATATTTCACGGTTTGAGATTGTGGGGAGTTTTTTCGGTGAGAAATGCCAAACATTCCTCATCATGGCTAAAGACAGGATTTATTTGGAATAGTCCGTCAGAAGCCCATAGAATCCCATGCAGACGATTTAGAAAGATTCCCTTCATGCACACGGCTAAGCAAGAATCATTCATTGCAAACCACAGATAGGCTCGAATTTCTCTTGGAAACGACTCAAATACCCTTCGGATGAACGGCTAGCCATTTTGCGCAGATCCTGATGCACTGCTGTTAAATTTCCAGAGATGCGCTGTGAACCCAGCTAAACACGCTTAATTCGTTCCGAAGGACTGCTTGGAACCAATTCCTTGTGGAATCATCCTACAACTGCAATTCGAGTTTACCACCGGGGCTCTGGCAGAAATTCATTTTTGAAAGTACCTAAAGGAGAGGAATTCAACCCAAATCTCTGAAAGATCTGACATCCTAATCGGATGCACTGGTGGTCATTGGACAGCGCTCCCTTTGTGACAATTGACAAACACGAGACAGTCCTTCTAGTGCACAGAGAAGCAGGAATTGCACATGGAATTGCCCTTAATACCATTATTTCACGGTTTGAGATTGTGGGGAGTTTTTTCGGTGAGAAATGCCAAACATTCCTCATCATGGCTAAAGACAGGATTTATTTGGAATAGCCCGTCAGAAGCCCATAGAATCCCATGTAGACCATTTAGAAAGATTTCGTTCATGTCTATAGCTAAACAAGAATCGTTCATTGCAAACCAAAGATAGGCACGAATTTCTCTTGGAAACGACTCAATACCCTTCGGATGAACGGCTAGCCATTTTTGGCATATCCTGATGCACTGCTGTTAAATTTCCAGAGATGCGCTGTGAACCCAGCTAAACACGCTGAATTCGTTCCGAAGGACTGCTTGGAACCAATTCCTTGTGGAATCATCCTACAACTGCTATTCGAATTCACTACTGGGGCTGTGGCAGAAATTCATTTTTGAAAGTACCTAAAGGAGAGGAATTCAACCCAAATCTCTGAAAGATCTGACATCCTAATCGGATGCACTGCTGGTAATTGGACAGCGCTCCCTTTGTGACAATTGATAAACACGAGACAGTCCTTCTAGTGCACAGAGAAGCAGGAATTTCACATGCAATTGCCCTTCAAATGCCATTATTTCACGGTTTGAGACTGTGGGGAGCTTTTTCGGTGAGAAATGCCAATTATTCCAGATCACGGCTAAAGAGAGGAGCTATTTGGAATAGTCCGTCAGAAGCCCATAGAATCCCATGCAGAGCGTTACAAAGGTTTGCCTTCATGCACACGGCTAAGCAAGAATGGTTCATTGCAAACCACAGATAGGCACGAATTTCTCTTGGAAACAGACTCCAAACACACTTCTGTTGAACGGCTAGCCATTTTTCGTAGATCCTGATGCACTGCTGTTAAATTTCCATAGATGCGCTGTGAACCCACCTAAACACGCTTAACTCGTTCCGAAGGACTGCTTGGAACCAATTTCTTGAGGAATCATCCTTCAACTGCTATTCGAATTCACTACTGGGATTCTGGCAGAAATTCATTCTTGAAAATACGTAAAGGGGAGTAATTCAACCCAAATCTCTGCAAGATCTGACATCCCTATGGAACCAATCTCTAAATGCTAATCGGATGCACTGCTGGTTTTTGGATAGAGCTCCCTTTGTGACAATTGATAAACACGAGACAGTCTTTCTAGTGCACAGAGAAGCAGGAATTTCACATGCAATTGCCCTTCAAATGCCATTATTTCACGGTTTGAGATTGTGGGGAGCTTTTTCGGTGAGAAATGCCAATCATTCCAGATCATGGCTAAAGACAGGATTTATTTGGAATAGTCCGTCAGAAACCCAAGGAATCCCATGCAGACCATTTAGAAAGATTCCCTTCGTGCACACGGCTAAGCAAGAATCGTTCTTTGCAAACCACAGATAGGAACGAATTTCTCTTGGAGACAGACTCCAAAAACACTTCTGATGAACGGCTAGCCATTTTTCGTAGATCCTGATGCACTGCTGTTAAATTTCCATAGATGCGCTGTGAACCCCACCCTAAACACGATTAATTCGTTCCCGAAGGACTGCTTGGAACCAATTCCTTGTGGAATCATCCTACAACTGCTATTCGACTTCACTACTGCGGTTCTGGCAGAAATTCATTCTTGGAAATAGCTAAAGGTGAGGAATTGAACCAAAATCTCTGCAAGATCTGACATACCTATAGAACCAATCTCTAAATGCTATTCGGATGCACTGCTGGTCATTGGACAGCGCTCCGTTTGTGACAATTGATAAACACGAGACAGTCCTTCTAGTGCACAGAGAAGCAGGAATTTCACATGCAATTGCCCTTCAAATGCCATTATTTTACGGTTTGAGATTGTGGGGAGCTTTTTCGGTGAGAAATGCCAATCATTCCTCATCATGGCTAAAGACAGGATTTATTTGGAATAGCCCGTCAGAAGCCCATAGAATCCCATGCAGACCATTTAGAAAGATTTCGTTCATGTCTATAGCTAAACAAGAATCGTTCATTGCAAACCACAGATAGGCTCGAATTTCTCTGGAAAACGACTCCAAATACCCTTCGAATGAACGGCTAGCCATTTTTGGCATATCCTGATGCACTGCTGTTAATTTCCATAGATGCGCTGTGAACCCAGCTAAACACGCTTATTCGTTCTGAAGGACTTCTTGAACCATTTCCTTGTGGAATCATCCTACCACTGCTATTCGACTTCTCTACTGCGGTTCTGGCAGAAATTCATTCTTGGAAATACCTAAAGGTGAGGAATTCACCCAAATCTCTGCAAGATCTGACATCCTAATCGGAAGCACTGCTGGTCATTAGACAGCGCTCCATTTGTGACAATTGATAAACACGAGACAGTCCTTCTAGTGCACAGAGAAGCAGGAATTTTCACATGCAATTGCCCTTCAAATGCCATTATTTCACGGTTTGAGATGTGTGGGGAGCTTTTTCGGTGAGAAATGCCAATCATCCTCATCATGGCTAAAGACAGGATTTATTTGGAATAATCCGTCAGAAGCCCATAGAATCCCATGCAGAGCATTACAAAGGTTTGCCTTCATGCACACGGCTAAGCAAGAATTGTTCATTGCAAACCACAGATAGGCACGAAATTCTCTTGGAAACAGACTCCAAACACACTTCTGTTGAACGGCTAGCCATTTTGGCATATCCTGATGCACTGCTGTTAAATTTCCAGAGATGCGCTGTGAACCCAGCTAAACACGCTTATTCGTTCCGAAGGACTGCTTGGAACCAATTCCTTGTGGAATCATCCTACAACTGCTATTCGAATTCACTACTGGGGCTGTGGCAGAAATTCATTTTTGAAAGAACCTAAAGGAGAGGAATTCAACCCAAATCTCTGAAAGATCTGACATCCTAATCGGATGCACTGCTGGTAATTGGACAGCGCTCCTTTGTGACAATTGATAAACACGAGGACAGTCCTTCTAGTGCACAGAGAAGCAGGAATTTCACATGCAATTGCTCTTAAGACCATTATTTAACGGTTTGAGATTGTGGGGAGTTTTTTCGGTGAGAAATGCCAAACATTCCTCATCATGGCCTAAAGACAGGATTTATTGGAATAGCCCATCAGAAGCCCATAGAATCCCATGCAGACCATTTAGAAAGGTTTGCCTTCATGCACACGGCTAAACAAGAATCATTCATTGCAAACCACAGATAGGCTCGAAATTTCTCTTGGAAACGACTCCAAATACCCTTCGGATGAACGGCTAGCCATTTTTGGCATATCCTGATGCACTGCTGTTAAATTTCCAGCGATGCGCTGTGAACCCAGCCTAAACACGCTTAATTCGTTCCGAAGGACTGCTTGGAACCATTTCCTTGTGGAATTATCCTACAACTCCTATTCGACTTCTCTACTGCGGTTCTGGCAGAAATTCATTCTTGGAAATACCTAAAGGTGAGGAATTCAACCCAAATCTCTGCAAGATCTGACATCCTAATCGGATGCACTGCTGGTCATTGGACAGCCCTCCATTTGTGACAATTGATAAACACGAGACAGTCCTTCTAGTGCACAGAGAAGCAGGAATTTCACATGCAATTGCCCTTCAAATGCCATTATTTGACGGTTTGAGATTGTGGGGAGCTTTTTCGGTGAGAAATGCCAATCATTCCTCATCATGGCTAAAGACAGGATTTATTTGGAATAATCCGTCAGAAGCCCATAGAATCCCATGCAGAGCATTACAAAGGTTTGCCTTCATGCACACGGCTAAGCAAGAATTGTTCATTGCAAACCACAGATAGGCACGAATTTCTCTTGGAAACAGACTCCAAACACACTTCTGTTGAACGGCTAGCCATTTTTCGTAGATCCTGATGCACTGCCTGTTAAATTTCCATAGATGCGCTGTGAACCCTCCTAAACACGCTTAACTCGTTCCGAAGGACTGCTTGGAACCAATTTCTTGAGGAATCATCCTTCAACTGCTAATCGAATTCACTACGGGGCTCTGGCAGAAATTCATTTTTGAAAGTACCTAAATGAGAGGAATTGAACCCAAATCTCTGCCAAGATCTGACATCCCCTATGGAACCAATCTCTAAATGCTATTCGGATGCACTGCTGGTCATTGGACAGCGCTCCCTTTGTGACAATTGAGAAACACGAGACAGTCCTTCTAGTGCACAGAGAAGCAGGAATTTCACATGCAATTGCCCTTCAAATGCCATTATTTCACGGTTTGAGACTGTGGGGAGCTTTTTCGGTGAGAAATGCCAGTTATTCCAGATCACGGCTAAAGAGAGGATTTATTTGGAATAGTCCGTCAGAAGCCCGTAGAATGCCATGCAGACGATTTAGAAAGATTCCCTTCATGCACACGGCTAAGCAGAATCATTCATTGCAAACCACAGAAGGACACGAATTTCTCTTGGAAACGACTCCAAATACCCTTCGGATGAACGGCTAGCCATTTTGCCCAGATCCTGATGCACTGCTGTTAAATTTCCATAGATGGGCTGTGAACCCACCTAAACACGATTAATTCATTCCGAAGACTGCTTGGAACCAATTTTCTTGAGGAATCATCCTTCAACTGCTATTCGAATTCACTACTGCGGTTCTGGCAGAAATTCATTCTTGGAAATAGCTAAAGGTGAGGAATTCAACCAAAATCTCTGCAAGATCTGACATACCTATAGAACCAATCTCTAAATGCTATTCGGATGCACTGCTGGTCATTGGACAGCGCTCCTTTGTGACAATTGATAAACACGAGACAGTCCTTCTAGTGCACAGAGAAGCAGGAAGTTCACATGCAATTGCCCTTCAAATGCCATTATTTCACGGTTTGAGATTGTGGGGAGTTTTTTTGGTGAGAAATGCCAAACATTCCTCATCATGGCTAAAGACAGGATTTATTTGGAATAGGTCCCGTCAGAAGCCCATAGAATCCCATGCAGACGATTTAGAAAGATTCCCTTCATGCACACGGCTAAGCAAGAATCATTCATTGCAACCACAGATAGGCTCGCATTTCTCTTGGAAACGACTCAAATACCCTTCGGATGAACGGCTAGCCATTTTGCGCAGATCCTGATGCACTGCTGTTAAATTTCCAGAGATGCGCTGTGAACCCAGCTAAACACGCTTAATTCGTTCCGAAGGACTGCTTGGAACCAATTCCTTGTGGAATCATCCTACCACTGCAATTCGAGTTTACCACCGGGGCTCTCTGGCAGAAATTCATTCTTGGAAATACCTAAAGGTGAGGAATTGAACCCAAATCTCTGAAAGATCTGACATCCTAATCGGATGCACTGCTGGTCATTGGACAGCGCTCCCTTTGTGACAATTGATAAACACGAGACAGTCCTTCTAGTGCACAGAGAAGCAGGAATTTCACATGCAATTGCCCTTCAAATGCCATTATTTCACGGTTTGAGATTGTGGGGAGTTTTTTCGGTGAGAAATGCCAAACATTCCTCATCATGGCTAAAGACAGGATTTATTTGGAATAGCCCGTCAGAAGCCCATAGAATCCCATGCAGACCATTTAGAAAGATTTCGTTCATGTCTATAGCTAAACAAGAATCATTCATTGCAAACCACAGAAGGACACGAATTTCTCTTGGAAACGACTCCAAATACCCTTCGGATGAACGGCTAGCCATTTTGCGCAGATCCTGATGCACTGCTGTTAATTTCCAGAGATGCGCTGTGAACCCAGCTAAACACGCTTAATTCGTTCCGAAGGACTGCTTGGAACCAATTCCTTGTGGAATCATCCTACAACTGCTATTCGAATTCACTACTGGGGCTGTGGCAGAAATTCATTTTTGAAAGTACCTAAAGGAGAGGAATTCAACCCAAATCTCTGAAAGATCTGACATCCTAATCGGATGCACTGCTGGTAATTGGACAGCGCTCCCTTTGTGACAATTGATAAACACGAGACAGTCCTTCTAGTGTACAGAGAAGCAGGAATTTCACATGCAATTGCCCTTCAAATGCCATTATTTCACGGTTTGAGACTGTGGGGAGCTTTTTCGGTGAGAAATGCCAATTATTCCAGATCACGGCTAAAGAGAGGAGCTATTTGGAATAGTCCGTCAGAAGCCCATAGAATGCCATGCAGAGCATTACAAAGGTTTGCCTTCATGCACACGGCTAAGCAAGAATGGTTCATTGCAAACCACAGATAGGCACGAATTTCTCTTGGAAACAGATTCCAAAAACACTTCTGTTGAACGGCTAGCCATTATTGGCATACCCTGATTCACTGCTGTTAAATTTCCAGAGATGCGCTGTGAACCCAGCTAAACACGCTTAATTCGTTCCGAAGGACTGCTTGGAACGAATTCCTTGTGGAATTATCCTACAATTGCTATTCGAATTCACTACTGCGGTTCTGGCAGAAATTCATTCTTGGAAATACCTAAAGGTGAGGAATTGAACCCAAATCTCTGCAAGATCTGACATCCCTATGGAACCAATCTCTAAATGCTATTCGGATGCACTGCTGGTAATTGGACAGCGCTCCCTTTGTGACAATTGATAAACACGAGACAGTCCGTCTAGTGCACAGAGAAGCAGGAATTTCACATGCAATTGCCCTTCAAATGCCATTATTTCACGGTTTGAGATTGTGGGGAGCTTTTTCGGTGAGAAATGCCAGTTATTCCAGATCACGGCTAAAGAGAGGATTTATTTGGAATAGTCCGTCAGAAGCCCGTAGAATGCCATGCAGACGATTTAGAAAGATTCCCTTCATGCACACGGCTAAGCAAGAATCATTCATTGCAAACCACAGAAGGACACGAATTTCTCTTGGAAACGACTCCAAATACCCTTCGGATGAACGGCTAGCCATTTTGCCCAGATCCTGATGCACTGCTGTTAAATTTCCATAGATGGGCTGTGAACCCACCTAAACACGATTAATTCATTCCGAAGGACTGCTTGGAACCAATTTCTTGAGGAATCATCCTTCAACTGCTATTCGAATTCACTACTGGGGTTCTGGCAGAAATTCATTCTTGAAAATACGTAAAGGGGAGTAATTCAACCCAAATCTCTGCAAGATCTGACATCCCTATGGAACCAATCTCTAAATGCTAATCGGATGCACTGCTGGTTTTTGGATAGAGCTCCCTTTGTGACAATTGATAAACACGAGACAGTCTTTCTAGTGCACAGAGAAGCAGGAATTTCACATGCAATTGCCCTTCAAATGCCATTATTTCACGGTTTGAGATTGTGGGGAGCTTTTTCGGTGAGAAATGCCAATCATTCCAGATCATGGTTAAGACAGGATTTATTTGGAATAGTCCGTCAGAAACTCAAGGAATCCCATGCAGACGATTTAGAAAGATTCCCTTCATGCACACGGCTAAGCATGAATCGTTCTTTGCAAACCACAGATAGGCACGAATTTCTCTTGGAGACAGACTCCAAAAACACTTCTGATGAACGGCTAGCCATTTTTCGTAGATCCTGATGCACTGCTGTTAAATTTCCATAGATGCGCTGTGAACCCACCTAAACACGATTAATTCGTTCCGAAGGACTGCTTGGAACCAATTCCTTGTGGAATCATCCTACAACTGCTATTTGACTTCACTACTGCGGTTCTGGCAGAAATTCATTCTTGGAAATAGCTAAAGGTGAGGAATTGAACCAAAATCTCTGCAAGATCTGACATACCTATAGAACCAATCTCTAAATGCTATTCGGATGCACTGCTGGTCATTGGACAGCGCTCCCTTTGTTACAATTGATAAACACGAGACAGTCCTTCTAGTGCACAGAGAAGCAGGAAGTTCACATGCAATTGCCCTTCAAATGCCATTATTTCACGGTTTGAGATTGTGGGGAGTTTTTTCGGTGAGAAATGCCAAACATTCCTCATCATGGCTAAAGACAGGATTTATTTGGAATAGTCCGTCAGAAGCCCATAGAATCCCATGCAGACGATTTAGAAAGATTCCCTTCATGCACACGGCTAAGCAAGAATCATTCATTGCAAACCACAGATAGGCTCGAATTTCTCTTGGAAACGACTCAAAAACCCTTCGGATGAACGGCTAGCCATTTTGCGCAGATCCTGATGCACTGCTGTTAAATTTCCAGAGATGCGCTGTGAACCCAGCTAAACACGCTTAATTCGTTCCGAAGGACTGCTTGGAACCAATTCCTTGTGGAATCATCCTACAACTGCAATTCGAGTTTACCACCGGGGCTCTGGCAGAAATTCATTCTTGGAAATACCTAAAGGTGAGGAATTGAACCCAAATCTCTGAAAGATCTGACATCCTAATCGGATGCACTGCTGGTCATTGGACAGCGCTCCATTTGTGACAATTGATAAACACGAGACAGTCCTTCTAGTGCACAGAGAAGCAGGAATTTCACATGCAATTGCCCTTCAAATGCCATTATTTCACGGTTTGAGATTGTGGGGAGTTTTTTCGGTGAGAAATGCCAAACATTCCTCATCATGGCTAAAGACAGGATTTATTTGGAATAGCCCGTCAGAAGCCCATAGAATCCCATGCAGACCATTTAGAAAGATTTCGTTCATGTCTATAGCTAAACAAGAATCATTCATTGCAAACCACAGAAGGACACGAATTTCTCTTGGAAACGACTCCAAATACCCTTCGGATGAACGGCTAGCCATTTTGCGCAGATCCTGATGCACTGCTGTTAATTTCCAGAGATGCGCTGTGAACCCAGCTAAACACGCTTAATTCGTTCCGAAGGACTGCTTGGAACCAATTCCTTGTGGAATCATCCTACAACTGCTATTCGAATTCACTACTGGGGCTGTGGCAGAAATTCATTTTTGAAAGTACCTAAAGGAGAGGAATTCAACTCAAATCTCTGAAAGATCTGACATCCTAATCGGATGCACTGCTGGTAATTGGACAGCGCTCCCTTTGTGACAATTGATAAACACGAGACAGTCCTTCTAGTGTACAGAGAAGCAGGAATTTCACATGCAATTGCCCTTCAAATGCCATTATTTCACGGTTTGAGACTGTGGGGAGCTTTTTCGGTGAGAAATGCCAATTATTCCAGATCACGGCTAAAGAGAGGAGCTATTTGGAATAGTCCGTCAGAAGCCCATAGAATCCCATGCAGAGCATTACAAAGGTTTGCCTTCATGCACACGGCTAAGCAAGAATGGTTCATTGCAAACCACAGATAGGCACGAATTTCTCTTGGAAACAGATTCCAAAAACACTTCTGTTGAACGGCTAGCCATTATTGGCATACCCTGATTCACTGCTGTTAAATTTCCAGAGATGCGCTGTGAACCCAGCTAAACACGCTTAATTCGTTCCGAAGGACTGCTTGGAACGAATTCCTTGTGGAATTATCCTACAATTGCTATTCGAATTCACTACTGCGGTTCTGGCAGAAATTGATTCTTGGAAATACCTAAAGGTGAGGAATTGAACCCAAATCTCTGCAAGATCTGACATCCCTATGGAACCAATCTCTAAATGCTATTCGGATGCACTGCTGGTAATTGGACAGCGCTCCCTTTGTGACAATTGATAAACACGAGACAGTCCGTCTAGTGCACAGAGAAGCAGGAATTTCACATGCAATTGCTCTTAATACCATTATTTCACGGTTTGAGATTGTGGGGAGTTTTTTCGGTGAGAAATGCCAAACATTCCTCATCATGGCTAAAGACAGGATTTATTTGGAATAGCCCGTCAGAAGCCCATAGAATCCCATGCAGACCATTTAGAAAGGTTTGCCTTCATGCACACGGCTAAACAAGAATCATTCATTGCAAACCACAGATAGGCTCGAATTTCTCTTGGAAACGACTCCAAATACCCTTCTGATGAACGGCTAGCCATTTTTGGCATATCCTGATGCACTGCTGTTAAATTTCCAGCGATGCGCTGTGAACCCAGCTAAACACGCTTAATTCGTTCAGAAGGACTGCTTGGAACCATTTCCTTGTGGAATTATCCTACAACTCCTATTCGACTTCTCTACTGCGGTTCTGGCAGAAATTCGTTCTTGGAAATAGCTAAAGGTGAGGAATTGAACCCAAATCTCTGCAAGATCTGACATCCTAATCGGATGCACTGCTGGTCATTGGACAGCCCTCCATTTGTGACAATTGATAAACACGAGACAGTCCTTCTAGTGCACAGAGAAGCAGGCATTTCACATGCAATTGCCCTTCAAATGCCATTATTTGACGGTTTGAGATTGTGGGGAGCTTTTTCGGTGAGAAATGCCAATCATTCCTCATCATGGCTAAAGACAGGATTTATTTGGAATAATCCGTCAGAAGCCCATAGAATCCCATGCAGACCATTTAGAAAGATTTCGTTCATGTCTATAGCTAAACAAGAATCATTCATTGCAAACCACAGAAGGACACGAATTTCTCTTGGAAACGACTCCAAATACCCTTCGGATGAACGGCTAGCCATTTTGCGCAGATCCTGATGCACTGCTGTTAATTTCCAGAGATGCGCTGTGAACCCAGCTAAACACGCTTAATTCGTTCCGAAGGACTGCTTGGAACCAATTTCTTGAGGAATCATCCTTCAACTGCTATTCGAATTCACTACTGGGGCTGTGGCAGAAATTCATTTTTGAAAGTACCTAAATGAGAGGAATTGAATCCAAAACTCTGCAAGATCTGACATCCCTATGGAACCAATCTCTAAATGCTATTCGGATGCACTGCTGGTCATTGGACAGCGCTCCCTTTGTGACAATTGAGAAACACGAGACAGTCCTTCTAGTGCACAGAGAAGCAGGAATTTCACATGCAATTGCCCTTCAAATGCCATTATTTCACGGTTTGAGACTGTGGGGAGCTTTTACGGTGAGAAATGCCAATTATTCCAGATCACGGCTAAAGAGAGGATTTATTTGGAATAGTCCGACAGAAGCCCATAGAATGCCATGCAGACGGTTTAGAAAGATTCCCTTCATGCACACGGCTACGCAAGAATCATTCATTGCAAACCACAGAAGGACACGAATTTCTCTTGGAAAGGACTCCAAATACCCTTCGGATGAACGGCTAGCCATTTTGCCCAGATCCTGATGCACTGCTGTTAAATTTCCATAGAAGGGCTGTGAACCCACCTAAACACGATTAATTCATTCCGAAGGACTGCTTGGAACCAATTTCTTGAGGAATCATCCTTCAACTGCTAAACGAATTCACTACGGGGCTCTGGCAGAAATTCATTTTTGAAAGTACCTAAATGAGAGGAATTGAACCCAAATCTCTGCAAGATCTGACATCCCTATGGAACCAATCTCTAAATGCTGTTCGGATGCACTGCTGGTCATTGGACAGCGCTCCCTTTGTGACAATTGAGAAACACGAGACAGTCCTTCTAGTGCACAGAGAAGCAGGAATTTCACATGCAATTGCCCTTCAAATGCCATTATTTCACGGTTTGAGACTGTGGGGAGCTTTTTCGGTGAGAAATGCCAATTATTCCAGATCACGGCTAAAGAGAGGATTTATTTGGAATAGTCCGTCAGAAGCCCGTAGAATGCCATGCAGACGATTTAGAAAGATTCCCTTCATGCACACGGCTAAGCAAGAATCATTCATTGCAAACCACAGAAGGACACGAATTTCTCTTCGAAACGACTCCAAATGCCCTTCGGATGAACGGCTAGCCATTTTGCCCAGATCCTGATGCACTGCTGTTAAATTTCCATAGATGGGCTGTGAACCCACCTAAACACGATTAATTCATTCCGAAGGACTGCTTGGAACCAATTTCTTGAGGAATCATCCTTCAACTGCTATTCGAATTCACTACTGGGGTTCTGGCAGAAATTTATTCTTAAAAATATCTAAAGGTGACGAATTCTACCCAAATCTCTGCAAGATCTGACATCCGTATTGAACCAATCTCTAAACGGTACTCGGATGCACTGCTGTTCATTGGTCAGCGCTCCCTTTGTGACAATTGATAAGCACGAGACAGTCCTTCTAGTGGACAGAGAAGTAGGAATTTCACATGCAATTGCCCTTAATACCATTATTTCACGGTTTGAGATTGTGGGGAGTTTTTTCGGTGAGAAATGCCAAACATTCCTCATCATGGCTAAAGACAGGATTTATTTGGAATAGTCCGTCAGAAGCCCATAGAATCCCATGCAGACGATTTAGAAAGATTCCCTTCATGCACACGGCTAAGCAAGAATCATTCATTGCAAACCACAGATAGGCTCGAATTTCTCTTGGAAACGACTCAAATACCCTTCGGATGAACGGCTAGCCATTTTGCGCAGATCCTGATGCACTGCTGTTAAATTTCCAGAGATGCGCTGTGAACCCAGCTAAACACGCTTAATTCGTTCCGAAGGACTGCTTGGAACCAATTCCTTGTGGAATCATCCTACAACTGCTATTCGAATTCACTACTGGGGCTCTGGCAGAAATTCATTTTTGAAAGTACCTAAAGGAGAGGAATTCAACCCAAATCTCTGAAAGATCTGACATCCTAATCGGATGCACTGCTGGTAATTGGACAGCGCTCCCTTTGTGACAATTGATAAACACGAGACAGTCCTTCTAGTGCACAGAGAAGCAGGAATTTCACATGCAATTGCCCTTCAAATGCCATTATTTCACGGTTTGAGACTGTGGGGAGCTTTTTCGGTGAGAAATGCCAATTATTCCAGATCACGGCTAAAGAGTGGAGCTATTTGGAATAGTCCGTCAGAAGCCCATAGAATCCCATGCAGAGCGTTACAAAGGTTTGCCTTCATGCACACGGCTAAGCAAGAATGGTTCATTGCAAACCACAGATAGGCACGAATTTCTCTTGGAAACAGACTCCAAACACACTTCTGTTGAACGGCTAGCCATTTTTCGTAGATCCTGATGCACTGCTGTTAAATTTCCATAGATGCGCTGTGAACCCACCTAAACACGCTTAACTCGTTCCGAAGGACTGCTTGGAACCAATTTCTTGAGGAATCATCCTTCAACTGCTATTCGAATTCACTACTGGGATTCTGGCAGAAATTCATTCTTGAAAATACGTAAAGGGGAGTAATTCAACCCAAATCTCTGCAAGATCTGACATCCCTATGGAACCAATCTCTAAATGCTAATCGGATGCACTGCTGGTTTTTGGATAGAGCTCCCTTTGTGACAATTGATAAACACGAGACAGTCTTTCTAGTGCACAGAGAAGCAGGAATTTCACATGCAATTGCCCTTCAAATGCCATTATTTCACGGTTTGAGATTGTGGGGAGCTTTTTCGGTGAGAAATGCCAATCATTCCAGATCATGGCTAAAGACAGGATTTATTTGGAATAGTCCGTCAGAAACCCAAGGAATCCCATGCAGACCATTTAGAAAGATTCCCTTCGTGCACACGGCTAAGCAAGAATCGTTCTTTGCAAACCACAGATAGGAACGAATTTCTCTTGGAGACAGACTCCAAAAACACTTCTGATGAACGGCTAGCCATTTTTCGTAGATCCTGATGCACTGCTGTTAAATTTCCATAGATGCGCTGTGAACCCACCTAAACACGATTAATTCGTTCCGAAGGACTGCTTGGAACCAATTCCTTGTGGAATCATCCTACAACTGCTATTCGACTTCACTACTGCGGTTCTGGCAGAAATTCATTCTTGGAAATAGCTAAAGGTGAGGAATTGAACCAAAATCTCTGAAAGATCTGACATACCTATAGAACCAATCTCTAAATGCTATTCGGATGCACTGCAGGTTAATGGACAGCGCTCCGTTTGTGACAATTGATAAACACGAGACAGTCCTTCTAGTGCACAGAGAAGCAGGAATTTCACATGCAATTGCCCTTCAAATGCCATTATTTCACGGTTTGAGATTGTGGGGAGCTTTTTCGGTGAGAAATGCCAATCATTCCTCATCATGGCTAAAGACAGGATTTATTTGGAATAGCCCGTCAGAAGCCCATAGAATCCCATGCAGACCATTTAGAAAGATTTCGTTCATGTCTATAGCTAAACAAGAATCATTCATTGCAAACCACAGAAGGACACGAATTTCTCTTGGAAACGACTCCAAATACCCTTCGGATGAACGGCTAGCCATTTTGCGCAGATCCTGATGCACTGCTGTTAATTTCCAGAGATGCGCTGTGAACCCAGCTAAACACGCTTAATTCGTTCCGAAGGACTGCTTGGAACCAATTCCTTGTGGAATCATCCTACAACTGCAATTCGAATTCACTACTGGGGCTGTGGCAGAAATTCATTTTTGAAAGTACCTAAAGGAGAGGAATTCAACCCAAATCTCTGAAAGATCTGACATCCTAATCGGATGCACTGCTGGTAATTGGACAGCGCTCCCTTTGTGACAATTGATAAACACGAGACAGTCCTTCTAGTGCACAGAGAAGCAGGAATTTCACATGCAATTGCTCTTAATACCATTATTTAACGGTTTGAGATTGTGGGGAGTTTTTTCGGTGAGAAATGCCAAACATTCCTCATCATGGCTAAAGACAGGATTTATTTGGAATAGCCCGTCAGAAGCCCATAGAATCCCATGCAGACCATTTAGAAAGGTTTGCCTTCATGCACACGGCTAAACAAGAATCATTCATTGCAAACCACAGATAGGCTCGAATTTCTCTTGGAAACGACTCCAAATACCCTTCGGATGAACGGCTAGCCATTTTTGGCATATCCTGATGCACTGCTGTTAAATTTACAGAGACGCGCTGTGAACCCAGCTAAACACGCTTAATTCGTTCCGAAGGACTGCTTGGAACCATTTCCTTGTGGAATTATCCTACAACTCCTATTGGACTTCTCTACTGCGGTTCTGGCAGAAATTCATTCTTGGAAATAGCTAAAGGTGAGGAACTGAACCCAAATCTCTGCAAGATCTGACATCCTAATCGGATGCACTGCTGGTCATTGGACAGCCCTCCATTTGTGACAATTGATAAACACGAGACAGTCCTTCTAGTGCACAGAGAAGCAGGCATTTCACATGCAGTTGCCCTTCAAATGCCATTATTTCACGGTTTGAGATTGTGGGGAGCTTTTTCGGTGAGAAATGCCAATCATTCCTCATCATGGCTAAAGACAGGATTTATTTGGAATAATCCGTCAGAAGCCCATAGAATCCCATGCAGACCATTTAGAAAGATTTCGTTCATGTCTATAGCTAAACAAGAATCATTCATTGCAAACCACAGAAGGACACGAATTTCTCTTGGAAACGACTCCAAATACCCTTCGGATGAACGGCTAGCCATTTTGCGCAGATCCTGATGCACTGCTGTTAATTTCCAGAGATGCGCTGTGAACCCAGCTAAACACGCTTAACTCGTTCCGAAGGACTGCTTGGAACCAATTCCTTGTGGAATCATCCTATAACTGCTATTCGAATTCACTACTGGGGCTCTGGCAGAAATTCATTTTTGAAAGTACCTAAAGGAGAGGAATTCAACCCAAATCTCTGAAAGATCTGACATCTAATCGGATGCACTGCTGGTAATTGGACAGCGCTCCCTTTGTGACAATTGATAAACACGAGACAGTCCTTCTAGTGCACAGAGAAGCAGGAATTTCACATGCAATTGCCCTTCAAATGCCATTATTTCACGGTTTGAAACTGTGGGGAGCTTTTTCGGTGAGAAATGCCAATTATTCCAGATCACGGCTAAAGAGAGGAGCTATTTGGAATAGTCCGTCAGAAGCCCATAGAATCCCATGCAGAGCGTTACAAAGGTTTGCCTTCATGCACACGGCTAAGCAAGAATGGTTCATTGCAAACCACAGATAGGCACGAATTTCTCTTGGAAACAGACTCCAAACACACTTCTGTTGAACGGCTAGCCATTTTTCGTAGATCCTGATGCACTGCTGTTAAATTTCCATAGATGCGCTGTGAACCCACCTAAACACGCTTAACTCGTTCCGAAGGACTGCTTGGAACCAATTTCTTGAGGAATCATCCTTCAACTGCTATTCGAATTCACTACTGGGATTCTGGCAGAAATTCATTCTTGAAAATACGTAAAGGGGAGTAATTCAACCCAAATCTCTGCAAGATCTGACATCCCTATGGAACCAATCTCTAAATGCTAATCGGATGCACTGCTGGTTTTTGGATAGAGCTCCCTTTGTGACAATTGATAAACACGAGACAGTCTTTCTAGTGCACAGAGAAGCAGGAATTTCACATGCAATTGCCCTTCAAATGCCATTATTTCACGGTTTGAGATTGTGGGGAGCTTTTTCGGTGAGAAATGCCAATCATTCCAGATCATGGCTAAAGACAGGATTTATTTGGAATAGTCCGTCAGAAACCCAAGGAATCCCATGCAGACCGTTTAGAAAGATTCCCCTTCGTGCACACGGCTAAGCAAGAATCGTTCTTTGCAAACCACAGATAGGAACGAATTTCTCTTGGAGACAGACTCCAAAAACACTTCTGATGAACGGCTAGCCATTTTTCGTAGATCCTGATGCACTGCTGTTAAATTTCCATAGATGCGCTGTGAACCCACCTAAACACGATTAATTCGTTCCGAAGGACTGCTTGGAACCAATTCCTTGTGGAATCATCCTACAACTGCTATTCGACTTCACTACTGCGGTTCTGGCAGAAATTCATTCTTGGAAATAGCTAAAGGTCAGGAATTGACCCAAAATCTCTGAAAGATCTGACATACCTATAGAACCAATCTCTAAATGCTATTCGGATGCACTGCAGGTTAATGGACAGCGCTCCGTTTGTGACAATTGATAAACACGAGACAGTCCTTCTAGTGCACAGAGAAGCAGGAATTTCACATGCAATTGCCCTTCAAATGCCATTATTTCACGGTTTGAGATTGTGGGGAGCTTTTTCGGTGAGAAATGCCAATCATTCCTCATCATGGCTAAAGACAGGATTTATTGGAATAGCCCGTCAGAGGCCCATAGAATCCCATGCAGACCATTTAGAAAGATTTCGTTCATGTCTATAGCTAAACAAGAATCATTCATTGCAAACCACAGAAGGACACGAATTTCTCTTGGAAACGACTCCAAATACCCTTCGGATGAACGGCTAGCCATTTTGCGCAGATCCTGATGCACTGCTGTTAATTTCCAGAGATGCGCTGTGAACCCAGCTAAACACGCTTAATTCGTTCCGAAGGACTGCTTGGAACCAATTCCTTGTGGAATCATCCTACAACTGCTATTCGAATTCACTACTGGGGCTGTGGCAGAAATTCATTTTTGAAAGTACCTAAAGGAGAGGAATTCAACCCAAATCTCTGAAAGATCTGACATCCTAATCGGATGCACTGCTGGTAATTGGACAGCGCTCCCTTTGTGACAATTGATAAACACGAGACCGTCCTTCTAGTGCACAGAGAAGCAGGAATTTCACATGCAATTGCTCTTAATACCATTATTTAACGGTTTGAGATTGTGTGGAGCTTTTTCGGTGAGAAATGCCAAACATTCCTCATCATGGCTAAAGACAGGATTTATTTGGAATAGCCCGTCAGAAGCCCATAGAATCCCATGCAGACCATTTAGAAAGGTTTGCCTTCATGCACACGGCTAAACAAGAATCATTCATTGCAAACCACAGATAGGCTCGAATTTCTCTTGGAAACGACTCCAAATACCCTTCGGATGAACGGCTAGCCATTTTTGGCATATCCTGATGCACTGCTGTTAAATTTCCAGCGATGCGCTGTGAACCCAGCTAAACACGCTTAATTCGTTCCGAAGGACTGCTTGGAACCATTTCCTTGTGGAATTATCCTACAACTCCTATTCGACTTCTCTACTGCGGTTCTGGCAGAAATTCATTCTTGGAAATAGCTAAAGGAGAGGAATTCAACCCAAATCTCTGAAAGATCTGACATCCTAATCGGATGCACTGCTGGTAATTGGACAGCGCTCCCTTTGTGACAATTGATAAACACGAGACAGTCCTTCTAGTGCACAGAGAAGCAGGAATTGCACATGGAATTGCCCTTAATACCATTATTTCACGGTTTGAGATTGTGGGGAGTTTTTTCGGTGAGAAATGCCAAACATTCCTCATCATGGCTAAAGACAGGATTTATTTGGAATAGCCCGTCAGAAGCCCATAGAATCCCATGCAGACCATTTAGAAAGATTTCGTTCATGTCTATAGCTAAACAAGAATCGTTCATTGCAAACCACAGATAGGCACGAATTTCTCTTGGAAACGACTCAATACCCTTTGATGAACGGCTAGCCATTTTTTGGCATATCCTGATGCACTGCTGTTAAATTTCCAGAGATGCGCTGTGAACCCAGCTAAAAACGCTTAATTCGTTCCGAAGGACTGCTTGGAACCAATTCCTTTTGGAATCATCCTACAACTGCTATTCGAATTCACTACTGGGGCTGTGGCAGAAATTCATTTTTGAAAGTACCTAAAGGAGAGGAATTCAACCCAAATCTCTGAAAGATCTGACATCCTAATCGGATGCACTGCTGTTAATTGGACAGCGCTCCCTTTGTGACAATTGATAAACACGAGACAGTCCTTCTAGTGCACAGAGAAGCAGGAATTTCACATGCAATTGCCCTTCAAATGCCATTATTTCACGGTTTGAAACTGTGGGGAGCTTTTTTCGGTGAGAAATGCCAATTATTCCAGATCACGGCTAAAGAGAGGAGCTATTTGGAATAGTCCGTCAGAAGCCCATAGAATCCCATGCAGAGCGTTACAAAGGTTTGCCTTCATGCACACGGCTAAGCAAGAATGGTTCATTGCAAACCACAGATAGGCACGAATTTCTCTTGGAAACAGACTCCAAACACACTTCTGTTGAACGACTAGCCATTTTTCGTAGATCCTGATGCACTGCTGTTAAATTTCCATAGATGCGCTGTGAACCCACCTAAACACGCTTAACTCGTTCCGAAGGACTGCTTGGAACCAATTTCTTGAGGAATCATCCTTCAACTGCTATTCGAATTCACTACTGGGATTCTGGCAGAAATTCATTCTTGAAAATACGTAAAGGGGAGTAATTCAACCCAAATCTCTGCAAGATCTGACATCCCTATGGAACCAATCTCTAAATGCTAATCGGATGCACTGCTGGTTTTTGGATAGAGCTCTCTTTGTGACAATTGATAAACACGAGACAGTCTTTCTAGTGCACAGAGAAGCAGGAATTTCACATGCAATTGCCCTTCAAATGCCATTATTTCACGGTTTGAGATTGTGGGGAGCTTTTTCGGTGAGAAATGCCAATCATTCCAGATCATGGCTAAAGACAGGATTTATTTGGAATAGTCCGTCAGAAACCCAAGGAATCCCATGCAGACCATTTAGAAAGATTCCCTTCGTGCACACGGCTAAGCAAGAATCGTTCTTTGCAAACCACAGATAGGAACGAATTTCTCTTGGAGACAGACTCCAAAAACACTTCTGATGAACGGCTAGCCATTTTTCGTAGATCCTGATGCACTGCTGTTAAATTTCCATAGATGCGCTGTGAACCCACCTAAACACGATTAATTCGTTCCGAAGGACTGCTTGGAACCAATTCCTTGTGGAATCATCCTACAACTGCTATTCGACTTCACTACTGCGGTTCTGGCAGAAATTCATTCTTGGAAATAGCTAAAGGTGAGGAATTGAACCAAAATCTCTGCAAGATCTGACATACCTATAGAACCAATCTCTAAATGCTATTCGGATGCACTGCTGGTCATTGGACAGCGCTCCGTTTGTGACAATTGATAAACACGAGACAGTCCTTCTAGTGCACAGAGAAGCAGGAATTTCACATGCAATTGCCCTTCAAATGCCATTATTTCACGGTTTGAGATTGTGGGGAGCTTTTTCGGTGAGAAATGCCAATCATTCCTCATCATGGCTAAAGACAGGATTTATTTGGAATAGCCCGTCAGAAGCCCATAGAATCCCATGCAGACCATTTAGAAAGATTTCGTTCATGTCTATAGCTAAACAAGAATCATTCATTGCAAACCACAGAAGGACACGAATTTCTCTTGGAAACGACTCCAAATACCCTTCGGATGAACGGCTAGCCATTTTGCGCAGATCCTGATGCACTGCTGTTAATTTCCAGAGATGCGCTGTGAACCCAGCTAAACACGCTTAATTCGTTCCGAAGGACTGCTTGGAACCAATTCCTTGTGGAATCATCCTACAACTGCTATTCGAATTCACTACTGGGGCTGTGGCAGAAATTCATTTTTGAAAGTACCTAAAGGAGAGGAATTCAACCCAAATCTCTGAAAGATCTGACATCCTAATCGGATGCACTGCTGGTAATTGGACAGCGCTCCCTTTGTGACAATTGATAAACACGAGACAGTCCTTCTAGTGCACAGAGAAGCAGGAATTGCACATGGAATTGCCCTTAATACCATTATTTCACGGTTTGAGATTGTGGGGAGTTTTTTCGGTGAGAAATGCCAAACATTCCTCATCATGGCTAAAGACAGGATTTATTTGGAATAGCCCGTCAGAAGCCCATAGAATCCCATGCAGACCATTTAGAAAGATTTCGTTCATGTCTATAGCTAAACAAGAATCGTTCATTGCAAACCACAGATAGGCACGAATTTCTCTTGGAAACGACTCAATACCCTTTGATGAATGGCTAGCCATTTTTGGCATATCCTGATGCACTGCTGTTAAATTTCCAGAGATGCGCTGTGAACCCAGCTAAAAACGCTTAATTCGTTCCGAAGGACTGCTTGGAACCAATTCCTTTTGGAATCATCCTACAACTGCTATTCGAATTCACTACTGGGGCTCTGGCAGAAATTCATTTTTGAAAGTACCTAAAGGAGAGGAATTCAACCCAAATCTCTGAAAGATCTGACATCCTAATCGGATGCACTGCTGGTAATTGGACAGCGCTCCCTTTGTGACAATTGATAAACACGAGACAGTCCTTCTAGTGCACAGAGAAGCAAGAATTTAACATGCAATTGCCCTTCAAATGCCATTATTTCACGGTTTGAGATTGTGGGGAGCTTTTTCGGTGAGAAATGCCAATCATTCCAGATCATGGTTAAGACAGGATTTATTTGGAATAGTCCGTCAGAAACCCAAGGAATCCCATGCAGACGATTTAGAAAGATTCCCTTCATGCACACGGCTAAGCAAGAATCGTTCTTTGCAAACCACAGATAGGAACGAATTTCTCTTGGAGACAGACTCCAAAAACACTTCTGATCAACGCCTAGCCATTTTTCGTAGATCCTGATGCACTGCTGATAAATTTCCATAGATGCGCTGTGAACCCACCTAAACACGATTAATTCGTTCCGAAGGACTGCTTGGAACCAATTCCTTGTGGAATCATCCTACAACTGCTATTCGACTTCACTACTGCGGTTCTGGCAGAAATTCATTCTTGGAAATAGCTAAAGGTGAGGAATTGAACCAAAATCTCTGAAAGATCTGACATACCTATAGAACCAATCTCTAAATGCTATTCGGATGCACTGCTTGTCATTGGACAGCGCTCCCTTTGTGACAATTGATAAACATGAGACAGTCCTTCTAGTGCACAGAGAAGCAGGAATTGCACATGGAATTGCCCTTCAAATGCCATTATTTCACGGTTTGAGATTGTGGCGAGTTTTTTCGGTGAGAAATGCCAAACATTCCTCATCATGGCTAAAGACAGGATTTATTTGGAATAGCCCGTCAGAAGCCCATAGAATCCCATGCAGACCATTTAGAAAGATTTCGTTCATGTCTATAGCTAAACAAGAATCGTTCATTGCAAACCACAGATAGGCTCGAATTTCTCTTGGAAACGACTCCAAATACCCTTCGAATGAACGTATAGCCATTTTTTGCATATCCTGATGCACTGCTGTTATATTTCCAGCGATGCGCTGTGAACCCAGCTAAACACGCTTAATTCGTTCCCAAGGACTTCTTGGAACCATTTCCTTGTGGAATCATCCTACAACTGCTATTCGACTTCTCTACTGCGGTTCTGGCAGAAATTCATTCTTGGAAATACCTAAAGGTGAGGAATTGAACCCAAATCTCTGCAAGATCTGACATCCTAATCGGAAGCACTGCTGGTCATTGGACAGCGCTCCATTTGTGACAATTGATAAACACGAGACAGTCCTTCTAGTGCACAGAGAAGCAGGAATTTCACATGCAATTGCCCTTCAAATGCCATTATTTGACGGTTTGAGATTGTGGGGAGCTTTTTCGGTGAGAAATGCCAATCATTCCTGATCATGGCTAAAGACAGGATTTATTTGGAATAATCCGTCAGAAGCCCATAGAATCCCATGCAGACCATTTAGAAAGATTTCGTTCATGTCTATAGCTAAACAAGAATCATTCATTGCAAACCACAGAAGGACACGAATTTCTCTTGGAAACGACTCCAAATACCCTTCGGATGAACGGCTAGCCATTTTGCGCAGATCCTGATGCACTGCTGTTAATTTCCAGAGATGCGCTGTGAACCCAGCTAAACACGCTTAATTCGTTCCGAAGGACTGCTTGGAACCAATTCCTTGTGGAATCATCCTACAACTGCTATTCGAATTCACTACTGGGGCTGTGGCAGAAATTCATTTTTGAAAGTACCTAAAGGAGAGGAATTCAACCCAAATCTCTGAAAGATCTGACATCCTAATCGGATGCACTGCTGGTAATTCGACAGCGCTCCCTTTGTGACAATTGATAAACACGAGACAGTCCTTCTAGTGTACAGAGAAGCAGGAATTTCACATGTAATTGTCCTTCAAATGCCATTATTTCACGGTTTGAGACTGTGGGGAGCTTTTTCGGTGAGAAATGCCAATTATTCCAGATCACGGCTAAAGAGAGGAGCTATTTGGAATAGTCCGTCAGAAGCCCATAGAATCCCATGCAGAGCATTACAAAGGTTTGCCTTCATGCACACGGCTAAGCAAGAATGGTTCATTGCAAACCACAGATAGGCACGAATTTCTCTTGGAAACAGATTCCAAAAACACTTCTGTTGAACGGCTAGCCATTATTGGCATACCCTGATTCACTGCTGTTAAATTTCCAGAGATGCGCTGTGAACCCAGCTAAACACGCTTAATTCGTTCCGAAGGACTGCTTGGAACGAATTCCTTGTGGAATTATCCTACAATTGCTATTCGAATTCACTACTGCGGTTCTGGCAGAAATTCATTCTTGGAAATACCTAAAGGTGAGGAATTGAACCCAAATCTCTGCAAGATCTTACATCCCTATGGAACCAATCTCTAAATGCTATTCGGATGCACTGCTGGTAATTGGACAGCGCTCCCTTTGTGACAATTGATAAACACGAGACAGTCCGTCTAGTGCACAGAGAAGCAGGAATTTCACATGCAATTTCTCTTAATACCATTATTTCACGGTTTGAGATTGTGGGGAGTTTTTTCGGTGAGAAATGCCAAACATTCCTCATCATGGCTAAAGACAGGATTTATTTGGAATAGCCCGTCAGAAGCCCATAGAATCCCATGCAGACCATTTAGAAAGGTTTGCCTTCATGCACACGGCTAAACAAGAATCATTCATTGCAAACCACAGATAGGCTAGAATTTCTCTTGGAAACGACTCCAAATACCCTTCTGATGAACGGCTAGCCATTTTTGGCATATCCTGATGCACTGCTGTTAAATTTCCAGCGATGCGCTGTGAACCCAGCTAAACACGCTTAATTCGTTCCGAAGGACTGCTTGGAACCATTTCCTTGTGGAATTATCCTACAACTCCTATTCGACTTCTCTACTGCGGTTCTGGCAGAAATTCATTCTTGGAAATACCTAAAGGTGAGGAATTGAACCCAAATCTCTGCAAGATCTGACATCCTAATCGGATGCACTGCTGGTCATTGGACAGCCCTCCATTTGTGACAATTGATAAACACGAGACAGTCCTTCTAGTGCACAGAGAAGCAGGCATTTCACATGCAATTGCCCTTCAAATGCCATTATTTGACGGTTTGAGATTGTGGGGAGCTTTTTCGGTGAGAAATGCCAATCATTCCTCATCATGGCTAAAGACAGGATTTATTTGGAATAATCCGTCAGAAGCCCATAGAATCCCATGCAGACCATTTAGAAAGATTTCGTTCATGTCTATAGCTTAACAAGAATCATTCATTGCAAACCACAGAAGGACACGAATTTCTCTTGGAAACGACTCCAAATACCCTTCGGATGAACGGCTAGCCATTTTGCGCAGATCCTGATGCACTGCTGTTAATTTCCAGAGATGCGCTGTGAACCCAGCTAAACACGCTTAACTCGTTCCGAAGGACTGCTTGGAACCAATTCCTTGTGGAATCATCCTACAACTGCTATTCGAATTCACTACTGGGGCTGTGGCAGAAATTCATTTTTGAAAGTACCTAAAGGAGAGGAATTCAACCCAAATCTCTGAAAGATCTGACATCCTAATCGGATGCACTGCTGGTAATTGGACAGCGCTGCCTTTGTGACAATTGATAAACACGAGACAGTCCTTCTAGTGTACAGAGAAGAAGGAATTTCACATGCAATTGCCCTTCAAATGCCATTATTTCACGGTTTGAGACTGTAGGGAGCTTTTTCGGTGAGAAATGCCAGTTATTCCAGATCACGGCTAAAGAGAGGAGCTATTTGGAATCGTCCGTCAGGAGCCCATAGAATCCCATGCAGAGCATTACAAAGGTTTGCCTTCATGGACACGGCTAAGCAAGAATGGTTCATTGCAAACCACAGATAGGCACGAATTTCTCTTGGAAACAGATTCCAAAAACACTTCTGTTGAACGGCTAGCCATTTTTCGTAGATCCTGGTGCACTGCTCTTAAATTTCCATAGATGCGCTGTGAACCCACCTAAACACGCTTAACTCGTTCCGAAGGACTGCTTGGAACCAATTTCTTGAGGAATCATCCTTCAACTGCTAATCGAATTCACTACGGGGCTCTGGCAGAAATTCATTTTTGAAAGTACCTAAATGAGAGGAATTGAACCCAAATCTCTGCAAGATCTGACATCCCTATGGAACCAATCTCTAAATGCTATTCGGATGCACTGCTGGTCATTGGACAGCGCTCCCTTTGTGACAATTGAGAAACACGAGACAGTCCTTCTAGTGCACAGAGAAGCAGGAATTTCACATGCAATTGCCCTTCAAATGCCATTATTTCACGGTTTGAGATTGTGGGGAGCTTTTTCGGTGAGAAATGCCAATCATTCCAGATCATGGCTAAAGACAGGATTTATTTGGAATAGTCCGTCAGAAACCCAAGGAATCCCATGCAGACCATTTAGAAAGATTCCCTTCGTGCACACGGCTAAGCAAGAATCGTTCTTTGCAAACCACAGATAGGAACGAATTTCTCTTGGAGACAGACTCCAAAAACACTTCTGATGAACGGCTAGCCATTTTTCGTAGATCCTGATGCACTGCTGTTAAATTTCCATAGATGCGCTGTGAACCCACCTAAACACGATTAATTCGTTCCGAAGGACTGCTTGGAACCAATTCCTTGTGGAATCATCCTACAACTGCTATTCGACTTCACTACTGCGGTTCTGGCAGAAATTCATTCTTGGAAATAGCTAAAGGTGAGGAATTGAACCAAAATCTCTGAAAGATCTGACATACCTATAGAACCAATCTCTAAATGCTATTCGGATGCACTGCTGGTCATTGGACAGCGCTCCGTTTGTGACAATTGATAAACACGAGACAGTCCTTCTAGTGCACAGAGAAGCAGGAATTTCACATGCAATTGCCCTTCAAATGCCATTATTTCACGGTTTGAGATTGTGGGGAGCTTTTTCGGTGAGAAATGCCAATCATTCCTCATCATGGCTAAAGACAGGATTTATTTGGAATAGCCCGTCAGAAGCCCATAGAATCCCATGCAGACCATTTAGAAAGATTTCGTTCATGTCTATAGCTAAACAAGAATCATTCATTGCAAACCACAGAAGGACACGAATTTCTCTTGGAAACGACTCCAAATACCCTTCGGATGAACGGCTAGCCATTTTGCGCAGATCCTGATGCACTGCTGTTAATTTCCAGAGATGCGCTGTGAACCCAGCTAAACACGCTTAATTCGTTCCGAAGGACTGCTTGGAACCAATTCCTTGTGGAATCATCCTACAACTGCAATTCGAGTTTACCACCGGGGCTCTGGCAGAAATTCATTTTTGAAAGTACCTAAAGGAGAGGAATTCAACCCAAATCTCTGAAAGATCTGACATCCTAATCGGATGCACTGCTGGTAATTGGACAGCGCTCCCTTTGTGACAATTGATAAACACGAGACAGTCCTTCTAGTGCACAGAGAAGCAGGAATTTCACATGCAATTGCCCTTCAAATGCCATTATTTCACGGTTTGAGATTGTGGGGAGCTTTTTCGGTGAGAAATGCCAATCATTCCTCATCATGGCTAAAGACAGGATTTATTTGGAATAGCCCGTCAGAAGCCCATAGAATCCCATGCAGACCATTTAGAAAGATTTCGTTCATGTCTATAGCTAAACAAGAATCATTCATTGCAAACCACAGAAGGACACGAATTTCTCTTGGAAACGACTCCAAATACCCTTCGGATGAACGGCTAGCCATTTTGCGCAGATCCTGATGCACTGCTGTTAATTTCCAGAGATGCGCTGTGAACCCAGCTAAACACGCTTAATTCGTTCCGAAGGACTGCTTGGAACCAATTCCTTGTGGAATCATCCTACAACTGCAATTCGAGTTTACCACCGGGGCTCTGGCAGAAATTCATTTTTGAAAGTACCTAAAGGAGAGGAATTCAACCCAAATCTCTGAAAGATCTGACATCCTAATCGGATGCACTGCTGGTCATTGGACAGCCCTCCATTTGTGACAATTGATAAACACGAGACAGTCCTTCTAGTGCACAGAGAAGCAGGCATTTCACATGCAATTGCCCTTCAAATGCCATTATTTGACGGTTTGAGATTGTGGGGAGCTTTTTCGGTGAGAAATGCCAATCATTCCTCATCATGGCTAAAGACAGGATTTATTTGTTTATTTGGAATAATCCGTCAGAAGCCCATAGAATCCCATGCAGAGCATTACAAAGGTTTGCCTTCATGCACACGGCTAAGCAAGAATTGTTCATTGCAAACCACAGATAGGCACGAATTTCTCTTGGAAACAGACTCCAAACACACTTCTGTTGAACGGCTAGCCATTTTTCGTAGATCCTGATGCACTGCTGTTAAATTTCCATAGATGCGCTGTGAACCCTCCTAAACACGCTTAACTCGTTCCGAAGGACTGCTTGGAACCAATTTCTTGAGGAATCATCCTTCAACTGCTAATCGAATTCACTACGGGGCTCTGGCAGAAATTCATTTTTGAAAGTACCTAAATGAGAGGAATTGAACCCAAATCTCTGCAAGATCTGACATCCCTATGGAACCAATCTCTAAATGCTATTCGGATGCACTGCTGGTCATTGGACCAGCGCTCCCTTTGTGACAATTGAGAAACACGAGACAGTCCTTCTAGTGCACAGAGAAGCAGGAATTTCACATGCAATTGCCCTTCAAATGCCATTATTTCACGGTTTGAGACTGTGGGGAGCTTTTTCGGTGAGAAATGCCAGTTATTCCAGATCACGGCTGAAGAGAGGATTTATTTGGAATAGTCCGTCAGAAGCCCGTAGAATGCCATGCAGACGATTTAGAAAGATTCCCTTCATGCACACGGCTAAGCAAGAATCATTCATTGCAAACCACAGAAGGACACGAATTTCTCTTGGAAACGACTCCAAATACCCTTCGGATGAACGGCTAGCCATTTTGCCCAGATCCTGATGCACTGCTGTTAAATTTCCATAGATTGGCTGTGAACCCACCTAAACACGATTAATTCATTCCGAAGGACTGCTTGGAACCAATTTCTTGAGGAATCATCCTTCAACTGCTATTCGAATTCACTACTGGGGTTCTGGCAGAAATTCATTCTTGAAAATACGTAAAGGGGAGTAATTCAACCCAAATCTCTGCAAGATCTGACATCCCTATGGAACCAATCTCTAAATGCTAATCGGATGCACTGCTGGTTTTTGGATAGAGCTCCCTTTGTGACAATTGATAAACACGAGACAGTCTTTCTAGTGCACAGAGAAGCAGGAATTTCACATGCAATTGCCCTTCAAATGCCATTATTTCACGGTTTGAGATTGTGGGGAAGCTTTTTCGGTGAGAAATGCCAATCATCTCCAGATCATGGTTAAGACAGGATTTATTTGGAATAGTCCGTCAGAAACTCAAGGAATCCCATGCAGACGATTTAGAAAGATTCCCTTCATGCACACGGGCTAAGCATGAATCGTTCTTTGCAAACCACAGATAGGCACGAATTTCTCTTGGAGACAGACTCCAAAAACACTTCTGATGAACGGCTAGCCATTTTTCGTAGATCCTGATGCACTGCTGTTAAATTTCCATAGATGCGCTGTGAACCCACCTAAACACGATTAATTCGTTCCGAAGGACTGCTTGGAACCAATTCCTTGTGTATTCATCCTACAACTGCAATTCGAGATTACCACCGGGGCTCTGGCAGAAATTCATTTTTGAAAGTACCTAAAGGAGAGGAATTCAACCCAAATCTCTGAAAGATCTGACATCCTAATCGGATGCACTGGTGGTCATTGGACAACGCTCCCTTTGTGACAATTGATAAACACGAGACAGTCCTTCTAGTGCACAGAGAAGCAGGAATTGCACATGGAATTGCCCTTAATACCATTATTTCACGGTTTGAGATTGTGGGGAGTTTTTTCGGTGAGAAATGCCAAACATTCCTCATCATGGCTAAAGACAGGATTTATTTGGAATAGCCCGTCAGAAGCCCATAGAATCCCATGCAGACCATTTAGAAAGATTTCGTTCATGTCTATAGCTAAACAAGAATCGTTCATTGCAAACCACAGATAGGCACGAATTTCTCTTGGAAACGACTCAATACCCTTTGATGAACGGCTAGCCATTTTTGGCATATCCTGATGCACTGCTGTTAAATTTCCAGAGATGCGCTGTGAACCCAGCTAAAAACGCTTAATTCGTTCCGAAGGACTGCTTGGAACCAATTCCTTTTGGAATCATCCTACAACTGCTATTCGAATTCACTACTGGGGCTCTGGCAGAAATTCATTTTTGAAAGTACCTAAAGGAGAGGAATTCAACCCAAATCTCTGAAAGATCTGACATCCTAATCGGATGCACTGCTGTTAATTGGACAGCGCTCCCTTTGTGACAATTGATAAACACGAGACAGTCCTTCTAGTGCACAGAGAAGCAAGAATTTAACATGCAATTGCCCTTCAAATGCCATTATTTCACGGTTTGAGATTGTGGGGAGCTTTTTCGGTGAGAAATGCCAATCATTCCAGATCATGGTTAAGACAGGATTTATTTGGAATAGTCCGTCAGAAACCCAAGGAATCCCATGCAGACGATTTAGAAAGATTCCCTTCATGCACACGGCTAAGCAAGAATCGTTCTTTGCAAACCACAGATAGGAACGAATTTCTCTTGGAGACAGACTCCAAAAACACTTCTGATCAACGCCTAGCCATTTTTCGTAGATCCTGATGCACTGCTGATAAATTTCCATAGATGCGCTGTGAACCCACCTAAACACGATTAATTCGTTCCGAAGGACTGCTTGGAACCAATTCCTTGTGTAATCATCCTACAACTGCTATTCGACTTCACTACTAATGCGGTTCTGGCAGAAATTCATTCTTGGAAATAGCTAAAGGTGAGGAATTGAACCAAAATCTCTGAAAGATCTGACATACCTATAGAACCAATCTCTAAATGCTATTCGGATGCACTGCTTGTCATTGGACAGCGCTCCCTTTGTGACAATTGATAAACATGAGACAGTCCATCTAGTGCACAGAGAAGCAGGAATTGCACATGGAATTGCCCTTCAAATGCCATTATTTCACGGTTTGAGATTGTGGCGAGTTTTTTCGGTGAGAAATGCCAAATATTCCTCATCATGGCTAAAGACAGGATTTATTTGGAATAGCCCGTCAGAAGCCCATAGAATCCCATGCAGACCATTTAGAAAGATTTCGTTCATGTCTATAGCTAAACAAGAATCGTTCATTGCAAACCACAGATAGGCTCGAATTTCTCTTGGAAACGACTCCAAATACCCTTCGAATGAACGGATAGCCATTTTTTGGCATATCCTGATGCACTGCTGTTATATTTCCAGCGATGCGCTGTGAACCCAGCTAAACACGCTTCATTCGTTCCCAAGGACTTCTTGGAACCATTTCCTTGTGGAATCATCCTACAACTGCTATTCGACTTCTCTACTGCGGTTCTGGCAGAAATTCATTCTTGGAAATACCTAAAGGTGAGGAATTGAACCCAAATCTCTGCAAGATCTGACATCCTAATCGGAAGCACTGCTGGTCATTGGACAGCGCTCCATTTGTGACAATTGATAAACACGAGACAGTCCTTCTAGTGCACAGAGAAGCAGGAATTTCACATGCAATTGCCCTTCAAATGCCATTATTTCACGGTTTGAGATTGTGGGGAGCTTTTTCGGTGAGAAATGCCAATCATTCCTCATCATGGCTAAAGACAGGATTATTTGGAATAATCCGTCAGAAGCCCATAGAATCCCATGCAGACCATTTAGAAAGATTTCGTTCATGTCTATAGCTAAACAAGAATCATTCATTGCAAACCACAGAAGGACACGAATTTCTCTTGGAAACGACTCCAAATACCCTTCGGATGAACGGCTAGCCATTTTGCGCAGATCCTGATGCACTGCTGTTAATTTCCAGAGATGCGCTGTGAACCCAGCTAAACCCGCTTAATTCGTTCCGAAGGACTGCTTGGAACCAATCTCCTTGTGGAATCATCCTACAACTGCTATTCCGAATTCACTACTGGGGCTGTGGCAGAAATTCATTTTTGAAAGTACCATAAGGAGAGGAATTCAACCCAAATCTCGTGAAAGATCTGACATCCTAATCGGATGCACTGCTGGTACTTGGACAGCGCTCCCTTTGTGACAATTGATAAACACGAGACAGTCCCTTCTAGTGTACAGAGAAGCAGGAATTTCACATGTAATTGTCCTTCAAATGCCATTATTTCACGGTTTGAGACTGTGGGGAGCTTTTTTCGGTGAGAAATGCCAATTATTCCAGATCACGGCTAAAGAGAGGAGCTATTTGGAATAGTCCGTCAGAAGCCCATAGAATTCCCATGCAGAGCGTTACAAA
This sequence comes from Aldabrachelys gigantea, assembly GCA_026122505.1. Lineage (NCBI taxonomy): Eukaryota > Metazoa > Chordata > Testudines > Testudinidae > Aldabrachelys > Aldabrachelys gigantea. Next base: position 49,881 of record JALNIE010000040.1, on the reverse strand, counting down.
AGGTTTGCCTTCATGCACACGGCTAAGCAAGAATGGTTCATTGCAAACCACAGATAGGCACGAATTTCTCTTGGAAACAGATTCCAAAAACACTTCTGTTGAACGGCTAGCCATTATTGGCATACCCTGATTCACTGCTGTTAAATTTCCAGAGATGCGCTGTGAAACCCAGCTAAACACGCTTAAATCGTTCCGAAGGACTGCTTGGAACGAATTCCTTGTGGAATTATCCTACAATTGCTATTCGAATTCACTACTGCGGTTCTGGCAGAAATTCATTCTTGGAAATACCTAAAGGTGAGGAATTGAACCCAAATCTCTGCAAGATCTGACGATCCCTATGGAACCAATCTCTAAATGCTATCGGATGCACTGCTGGTAATTGGACAGCGCCTCCCTTTGTGACAAATGATAATACACGAAGACAGTCCGTCTAGTGCACAGAGAAGCAGGAATTTCACATGCAATTTCTCTCTAATACCATTATTTCACGGTTTGAGATTGTGGGGAGTTTTTCGGTGAGAAATGCCCAAACATTCCTCATCATGGCTAAAGACAGGATTTATTTGGAATAGCCCGTCAAGAAGCCCATAGAATCCCATGCAGGACCATTTAGAAAGGTTTGCCCTTCATGCACACGGCTAAACAAGAATCATTCATTGCAAACCACAGATAGGCTCGAATTTCTCTTGGAAACGACTCCAAATACCCTTCTGATGAACGGCTAGCCATTTTTGGCATATCCTGATGCACTCCTGTTAAATTTCCAGCGATGCGCTGTGAACACCAGCTAAACACGCTTAATTCGTTCCGAAGGACTGCTTGGAACCATTTCCTTGTGGAATTATCCTACAACTCCTATTCGACTTCTCTACTGCGGTTCTGGCAGAAATTCATTCTTGGAAATACCTAAAGTGAGGAATTGAACCCAAATCTCTGCAAGATCTGACATCCTATCGGATGCACTGCTGGTCATAGGGACAGCCCTCCATTTGTGACAATTGATAAACACGAGACAGTCCTTCTAGTGCACAGAGAAGCAGGCATTTCACATGCAATTGCCCTTCAAATGCCATTATTTGACGGTTTGAGATTGTGGGGAGCTTTTTCGGTGAGAAATGCCAATCATTCCCTCATCATGGCTAAAGACAGGATTTATTTGGAATAATCCGTCAGAAGCCCATAGAATCCCATGCAGACCATCTAGAAAGAATTTCGTTCATGTCTATAGCTAAACAAGAATCATTCATTGCAAACCACAGAAGGACACGAATTTCTCTTGGAAACGACTCCAAATACCCTTCGGATGAACGGCTAGCCATTTTGCGCAGATCCTGATGCACTGCTGTTAATTTCCAGAGATGCGCTGTGAACCCAGCTAAACACGCTGAATTCGTTCCGAAGGACTGCTTGGAACCAATCCTTGTGGAATCATCCTACAACTGCTATTCGAATTCACTACTGGGGCTGTGGGCAGAAATTCATTTTTGAAAGTACCTAAGGAGAGGAATTCAACCCAAATCTCTGAAAGATCTGACATCCTAATCGGATGCACTGCTGGTAATTGGACAGCGCTCCCTTTGTGACAATTGATAAAACACGAGACAGTCCCTTCTAGTGCACAGAGAAGCAGGAATTTCACATGCAATTGCCCTTCAATGCCATATTTCACGGTTTGAGACTGTGGGGAGCTTTTTCGGTGAGAAATGCCAATTATTCCAGATCACGGCTAAAGAGAGGAGCTATTTGGAATAGTCCGTCAGAAGCCCATAGAATCCATGCAGAGCGTTACAAAGGTTTGCCTTCATGCACACGGCTAAGCAAGAATGGTTCATTGCAAACCACAGATAGGCACGAATTCTCTTGGAAACAGCTCTCAAACACACTTCTGTTGAACGCGCTAGCCATTTTTCGTAGATCCCTGATGCACTGCTGTTAAATTTCCATAGATGCGCTGTGAACCCCCTCTAAACACGCTTAACTCGTTCCGAAGGACTGCTTGGAACCATTTTCTTGAGGAATCATCCTTCAACTGCTATTCGACATTCACTACTGGGATTCTGGCAGAAATTCATTCTTGAAAATACGTAAAGGGGAGTAATTCAAACCCAAATCTCTGCAAGATCTGACATCCCTATGGAACCAATCTCTAAATGCTAATCGGATGCACTGCTGGTTTTTGGATAGAGCTCCCTTTGTGACAATTGATAAACACGAGACAGTCTTTCTAGTGCACAGAGAAGCAGAATTTCACATGCAATTGCCCTTCAAATGCCATTATTTTCACCGGTTTGAGATTGTGGGGAGCTTTTTCGGTGAGAAATGCCAATCATTCCAGATCATGGCTAAAGACAGGATTTATTTGGAATAGTCCGTCAGAAACCCAAGGAATCCCATGCAGACCATTTAGAAAGATTCCCTTCGTGCACACGGCTAAGCAAGAATCGTTCTTTGCAAACCACAGATAGGAAACGAATTTCTCTTGGAGACAGACTCCAAAAACACTCTGATGAACGGCTAGCCATTTTTCTTAGATCCTGATGCACTGCTGTTAAATTTCCATAGATGCGCTAGTGAACCCACCTAAACACGATTAATTCGTTCCGAAGGACTGCTTGGAACCAATTCTTGTGGAATCATCCTACAACTGCTATTCGACTTCACTACTGCGGTTCTGGCAGAAATTCATCTTGGAAATAGCTAAAGGTGAGGAATTGAACAAAAATCTCTGCAAGATCTGACATACCCTATAGAACCATCTCTTAAATGCTATTCGGATGCACTGCTGGTCATTGGACAGCGCTCCGTTTGTGACAATGATAAACACGAGACAGTCCTTCTAGTGCACAGAGAAGCAGGAATTTCACATGCAATTGCCCTTCAAATGCCATTATTTCACGGTTTGAGATTGTGGGAGCTTTTTTCGGTGAGAATGCCAATCATCCTCATCATGGATAAAGACAGGATTTATTTGGAATAGCCGTCAGAAGCCCATAGAATCCCATGCAGACCCATTTAGAAAGATTTCGTTCATGTCTATAGCTAAACAAGAATCATTCATTGGCAAACCACAGAAGGACACGAATTTCTCTTGGAAACGACTCCAAATACCCTTCGGATGAACGGCTAGCCATTTTGCGCAGATCCTGATGCACTGCTGTTAATTTCCAGAGATGCGCTGTGAACCCAGCTAACACGCTTATTTAATTCGTTCCGAAGGACTGCTTGGAACCAATTCTTGTGGAATCATCTTCAACTGCAATTCGAGTTTACCACCGGGGCTCTGGCAGAAATTCATTTTGAAAGTACCTAAAGGAGAGGAATTGAACCCAAATCTCTGCAAGATCTGACATCCTAATCGGATGCACTGCTGGTAATTGGACAGCGCTCCTTTGTGACAATTGATAAACACGAGACAGTCCCTCTACGTGCACAGAGAAGCAGGAATTTCACATGCAAATTGCTCTTAATACCATTATTTAACGGTTTGAGATTTGTGGGGAGTTTTTTTCGGTGAGAAATGCCAAACATTCCTCATCATGGCTAAAAGACAGGATTTATTTGGAATAGCCCGTCAGAAGCCCCATAGAATCCCATGCAGACCATTTAGAAAGGTTTGCCCTTCATGCACACGGCTAAACAAGAATCATTCATTGCAAACCACAGATAGCTCGAATTTCTCTTGGAAACGACTCCAAATACCCTTCGGATGAACGGGCCTAGCCATTTTTGGCATATCCTGATGCACTGCTGTTAAATTTCCAGCGATGCGCTGTGAACCCAGCTAAACACGCTTAATTCGTTCCGAAGGACTGCTTGGAACCATTTTCCTTGTGGAATTATCTACAACTCCTATTCGACTTCTCTACTGCGGTTCTGGCAGAAATTCATTCTTGAAATACCTAAAGGTGAGGAATTGAACCCAAATCTCTGCAAGATCTGACAATCCTATCGGATGCACTGCTGGTCATTGGACATGCCCTCCATTTGTGACAATTGATAAACACGAGACAGTCCTTTCTAGTGCACAGAGAAGCAGGCATTTCACATGCAATTGCCCTTCAAATGCCATTATTGACGGTTTGAGATTGTGGGAGCTTTTTCGGTGAGAAATGCCAATCATTCCTCATCATGGCTAAAGACAGGATTTTATTTGGAATAATCCGTCAGAAGCCCATAGAATCCCATGCAGAGCATTACAAAGGTTTGCCTTCATGCACACGGCAAAGCAAGAATTGTTCATTGCCAAACCACAGATAGGCACGAATTTCTCTTGGGAAACAGACTCCAAACACACTTCTGTTGAACGGCTAGCCATTTTTCGTAGATCCTGATGCACTGCTGTTAAATTTCCATAGATGCGCTGTGAACCCTCCTAAACACGCTTAACTCGTTCCGAAGGACTGCTTGGTAACCAATTTCTTGAGGAATCATCCTTCAACTGCTAATCGAATTCACTACGGGGCTCTGGCAGAAATTCATTTTTGAAAGTACCTAAATGAGAGGAATTGAACCCAAATCTCTGCAAGATCTGACATCCCCTATGGAACCAATCTCTAAATGCTATTCGGATGCACTGCTGGTCATTGGACAGCGCTCCCTTTGTGACAATTGAGAAACACGAGACAGTCCTTCTAGTGCACAGAGAAGCAGGAATTTCACATGCAATTGCCCCTTCAAATGCCATTATTTCACGGTTTGAGGACTGTGGGGAGCTTTTTCGGTGAGAAATGCCAGTTATTCCAGATCACGGCTGAAGAGAGGATTTATTTTGGAATAGTCCGTCAGAAGCCCGTAGAATGCCATGCAGACGATTTAGAAAGATTCCCTAAATGCACACGGCTAAGCAAGAATCATTCATTGCAAAACCACAGAAGGACACGAATTTCTCTTGGAAACGACTCCAAATACCTTCGGATGAACGGCTAGCCATTTTGCCCAGATCCTGATGCACTGCTGTTAAAATTTCCATAGATTGGCTGTGAACCCACCTAAACACGATTAATTCATTCCGAAGGACTGCTTGGAACCAATTTCTTGAGGAATGATCCTTTCAAACTGCTATTCGAATTCACTACTGGGGTTCTGGCAGAAATTCATTCTTGATAATACGTAAAGGGGAGTAATTCAACCCAAATCTCTGCAAGATCTGACCATCCTATGGAACCAATCTCTAAATGCTAATCGGATGCACTGCTGGTTTTGGATAGAGCTCCCCTTTGTGACAAATGATAAACACGAGACAGTCTTTCTAGTGCACAGAGAAGCAGGATTTTCACATGCAATTGCCCTTCAAATGCCATTATTTCACGGTTTGAGATTGTGGGGAGCTTTTCGGTGAGAAATGCCAATCATTCCAGATCATGGTTAAGACAGGATTTATTTGGAATAGTCCGTCAGAAACTCAAGGAATCCCATGCAGACGATTTAGAAAGATTCCCTTCATGCACACGGCTAAGCATGAATCGTTCTTTGCAAACCACAGATAGGCACGAATTTCTCTTGGAGACAGACTCCAAAAACACTTCTGATGAACGCTAGCCATTTTTCGTAGATCCTGATGCACTGCTGTTAAATTTCCATAGATGCCGCTGTGAACCCACCTAAACACGATTAATTCGTCCGAAGGACTGCTTGAACCAATTCCTTGTGAATCATCCTACAACTGCTATTCGACTTCAACTACTGCGGTTCTGGCAGAAATTCATTCTTGGAAATAGCTAAAGGTGAGGAATTGAACCAAAATCTCTGCAAGATCTGACATACCTATAGAACCAATCTCTAAATGCTATTCGGAAGCACTGCTGGTCATTGGACAGCGCTCCCTTTGTGGACAATTTATAAACACGAGACAGTCCTTCTAGTGCACAGAGAAGCAGGAAGTTCACATGCAATTGCCCTTCAAATGCCATTATTTCGCGGTTTGAGATTGTGGGGAGTTTTTTCGGTGAGAAATGCCAAACATTCCTCATCATGGCTAAAGACAGGATTTATTTGGAATAGTCCGTCAGAAGCCCATAGAATCCCATGCAGACCGATTTAGAAAGATTCCCTTCATGCACACGGCTAAGCAAGAATCATTCATTGCAAACCACAGATAGGCTCGAATTTCTCTTGGAAACGACTCAAATACCCTTCGGATGAACGGCTAGCCATTTTTGCGCAGATCCTGATGCAGCTGCTGTTAAATTTCCAGAGATGCGCTGTGAACCCAGCTAAACACGCTTAATTCGTTCCGAAGGACTGCTTGGAACCATTCCTTGTGTATTCATCCTACAACTGCAATTCGAGATTACCACCGGGGCTCTGGCAGAAATTCATTTTTGAAAGTACCTAAAGGAGAGGAATTCAACCCAAATCTCTGAAAGATCTGACATCCTAATCGGATGCACTGCTGTTAATTGGACAGCGCTCCCTTTGTGACCAATTGATAAACACGAGACAGTCCTTCTAGTGCACAGAGAAGCAAGAATTTAACATGCAATTGCCCTTAATACCATTATTTCACGGTTTGAGATTGTGGGGAGTTTTTTCGGTGAGAAATGCAAACATTCCAGATCATGGTTAAAGACAGATTTATTTGGAATAGTCCGTCAGAAACCCAAGGAATCCCATGCAGACCGATTTAGAAAGATTCCCTTCATGCACACGGCTAAGCAAGAATCGTTCTTTGCAAACCACAGATAGGAACGAATTTCTCTTGGAGACAGACTCCAAAAACACTTCTGATCAACGCCTAGCCATTTTTTCGTAGATCCTGATGCACTGCTGATAATTTCCATAGATGCGCTGTGAACCCCCTAAACACGATTAATTCGTTCGAAGGACTGCTTGGAACCCCAATTCCTTGTGGAATCAGCCTACCAACTGCTATTCGACTTCACTACTGCGTTCTGGCAGAAAATTCATTCTTGGAAATAGCTAAAGGTGAGAATTGAACCAAAATCTCTGAAAGATCTGACATACCTATAGAACCAATCTCTAAATGCTATTCGGATGCACTGCTTGTCATTGGACAGCGCTCCCTTTGTGACAATTGATAAACATGAGACAGTCCCTTCTAGTGCACAGAGAAGCAGGAATTGCACATGGAATTGCCCTTCAAATGCCATTATTTCACGGTTTGAGATTGTGGCGAGTTTTTTCGGTGAGAAATGCCAAACATTCCTCATCATGGCTAAAGACAGGATTTATTTGGAATAGCCCGTCAGAAGCCCATAGAATCCCATGCAGACCATTTAGAAAGATTTCGTTCATGTCTATAGCTAAACAGATCGTTCATTGCAAACCACAGATAGGCTCGAATTTCTCTTGGAAACGACTCCAAATACCCTTCGAATGAACGGATAGCCATTTTTGGCATATCCTGATGCCACTGCTGTTATATTTCCAGCGATGCGCTGTGAACCCAGCTAAACACGCTTAATCTCGTTCCCAAGGACTTCTTGGAACCATTTCCTTGTGGAATCATCCTACAACTGCTATTCGACTTCTCTACTCGCGGTTCTGGCAGAAATTCATTCTTGGAAATACCTAAAGGTGAGGAATTGAAACCAAATCTCTGCAAGATCTGACAATCCTAATCGGAAGCACTGCTGGTCATTGACAGCGCTCCATTTGTGACAATTGATAAACACGAGACAGTCCTTCTAGTGCACAGAGAAGCAGGAATTTCACATGCAATTGCCCTTCAAATGCCATTATTTCACGGTTTGAGATTGTGGGGAGCTTTTTCGGTGAGAAATGCCAATCATCCCTCCATCATGGCTAAAGACAGGATTTATTGGAATAATCCGTCAGAAGCCCATAGAATCCATGCAGTACCATTTAGAAAGATTTCGTTCATGTCTATAGCTAAACAAGAATCATTCATTGCAAACCACAGAAGGACACGAATTTCTCTGGAAACGACTCCAATACCCTTCGGATGAACGGCTAGCCATTTTGCGCAGATCCTGATGCACTGCTGTTAATTTCCAGAGATGCGCTGTGAACCAGCTAAACACGCTTAATTCGTTCCGAAGGGGACTGCTTGGAACCAATTCCTTGTGGAATCATCCTACAACTGCTATTCGAATTCACTACCTGGGGCTGTGGCAGAAATTCATTTTGAACGTACCTAAGGAGAGGAATTCAAGCCCAAATCTCTGAAAGATCTGACATCCTAATCGGATGCACTGCTGGTAATTGGACAGCGCTCCCTTTGTGACAATTGATAAACACGAGACAGTCCTTCTAGTGTACAGAGAAGCAGGAATTTCACATGTAATTGTCCTTCAAATGCCATTATTTCACGGTTTGAGACTGTGGGGAGCTTTTTCGGTGAGAAATGCCAATTATTCCAGATCACGGCTAAAGAGAGGAGCTATTTGAATAGTCCGTCAGAAAGCCCATAGAATCCCATTGCAGAGCATTACAAAGGTTTGCCTTCATGCACACGGCTAAGCAAGAATGGTTCATTGCAAACCACAGATAGGCACGAATTTCTCTTGGAAACAGATTCCAAAAACACTTCTGTTGAACGGCTAGCCATTATTGGCATACCCCTGATTCACTGCTGTTTAAATTTCCAGAGATGCGCTGTGAACCCAGCTAAACACGCTTAATTCGTTCCGAAGGACTGCTTGGAACGAATTCCTTGTGGAATTATCCTACAATTGCTATTCGAATTCACTACTGCGGTTCTGGCAGAAATTCATTCTTGGAAATACCTAAGGTGAGGAATTGAACCCAAATCTCTGCAAGAATCTGACATCCCTATGGAACCAATCTCTAAATGCTATTCGGATGCACTGCTGGTAATTGGACAGCGCTCCTTTGTGACAATTGATAAACACGAGACAGTCCGTCTAGTGCACAGAGAAGCAGGAATTTCACATGCAATTTCTCTTAATACCATTATTTCACGGTTTGAGATTGTGGGGAGTTTTTTCGGTGAGAAATGCCCAAACATTCCCCTCATCAATGGCTAAAGACAGGATTTATTTGGAATAGCCCGTCAGAAGCCCATAGAATCCCATGCAGACCATTTAGAAAGGTTTGCCTTCATGCACACGGCTAACAAGAATCATCATTGCAAACCACAGATAGGCTAGAATTTCTCTTGGAAACGACTCCAAATACCCTTCTGATGAACGGCTAGCCATTTTTGGCATATCCTGATGCACTGCTGTTAAATTTCCAGCGATGCGCTGTGAACCCAGCTAAACACGCTTAATTCGTTCCGAAGGACTGCTTGGAACCATTTCCTTGTGGAATTATCCTACAACTCCTATTCGACTTCTCTACCTGCGGTTCTGGCAGAAATTCATTCTTGGAAATACCTAAAGGTGAGGAATTGAACCCAAATCTCTGCAAGATCTGACATCCTAATCGGATGCACTGCTGGTAATTGGACAGCCCTCCAATTTGTGACAATTGATAAACACGAGACAGTCCTTCTACGTGCACAGAGAAGCAGGCATTTCACATGCAATTGCCCTCAAATGCCATTATTTCACGGTTTGAGACTGTGGGGAGCTTTTACGGTGAGAAAGCCAATTATTCCAGATCACGGCTAAAGAGAGGATTTATTTGGGAATAGTCCGTCAGAAGCCCATAGAATGCCATGCAGACGGTTTAGAAAGATTCCCTTCACATGCACCACGGCTACGCAAGAATCATTCATTGCAAACCACAGAAGGACACGAATTTCTCTTGGAAACGACTCCAAATACCCTTCGGATGAACGGCTAGCCATTTTGCCCAGATCCTGATGCACTGCCTGTTTAAATTTCCATAGATGGGCTGTGAACCCCACCCTAAACACGATTAATTCATTCCGAAGGACTGCCTTGGAACACAATTTCTTGAGGAATCATCCTTCAACTGCTAACGAATTCACTACGGGGCTCTGGCAGAAATTTATTTTTGAAAAGTACCTAAATGAGAGGAATTGAACCCAAATCTCTGCAAGATCTGACATCCCTATGGAACCAATCTCTAATGCTATTCGGATGCACTGCTGGTCATTGGACAGCGCTCCCTTGTGACAATTGAGAAACACGAGACAGTCCTTCTAGTGCACAGAGAAGCAGGAATTTCACATGCAATTGCCCTTCAAATGCCATTATTTCACGGTTTGAGACTGTGGGGAGCTTTCTTCGGTGAGAAATGCCAATTATTCCAGATCACGGCTAAAGAGAGGATTTATTTGGAATAGTCCGTCAGAAGCCCGTAGAATTGCCATGCAGACGATTTAGAAAGATTCCCTTCATGCACACGGCTAAGCAAGATCATTCATTGCAAACCACAGAAGGACAACGAATTTCTCTTGGAAACGACCTCCAAATGCCCTTCCGGATGAACGGCTAGCCATTTTGCCCAGATCCTGATTGCTACTGCTGTTAAATTTCCATAGATGGGCTGTGAACCCACCTAAACACGATTAATTCATTCGAAGGACTCGCTTGGAACCAATTTCTTGAGGAATCATCCTTCAACTGCTATTCGAATTCACTACTGGGGTTCTGGCTGAAATTTATTCTTAAAAATATCTAAAGGTGACGAATTCTACCCAAATCTCTGCAAGATCTGACATCCGTATTGAACCAATCTCTAAACGGTACTCGGATGCACTGCTGTTCATTGGTCAGCGCTCCCTTTGTGACAATTGATAAGCACGAGACTGTCCTCTAGTGGACAGAGAGTAGGAATTTCACATGCAATTGCCCTTAATACCATTATTTCACGGTTTGAGATTGTGGGGAGTTTTTTCGGTGAGAAATGCCAAAACATTCCTCATCATGGCTAAAGACAGAGATTTATTTGGAATAGTCCGTCAGAAGCCCATAGAATCCCATGCAGACGATTTAGAAAGATTCCCTTCATGCACACGGCTAAGCAAGAATCATTCATTGCAAACCACAGAAAGGCTCGAATTTCTCTTGGAAACGACTCAAATACCCTTCGGATGAACGGCTAGCCATTTTGCGCAGATCCTGATGCACTGCTGTTAAATTTCCAGAGATGCGCTGTGAACCCAGCTAAACACGCTTAATTCGTTCCGAAGGACTGCTTGGAACCAATTCCTTGTGGAATCATCCTACAACTGCAATTCGAGTTTACCACCGGGGCTCTGGCAGAAATTCATTTTTGAAAGTATCTAAAGGAGAGGAATTCAACCCAAATCTCTGAAAGATCTGACATCCTAATCGGATGCACTGGTGGTCATTGGACAGCGCTCCCTTTGTGACAATTGACAAACACGAGACAGTCCTTCTAGTGCACAGAGAAGCAGGAAGTTCACATGCAATTGCCCTTAATACCATTATTTCACGGTTTGAGATTGTGGGGAGTTTTTTCGGTGAGAAATGCCAAACATTCCTCATCATGGCTAAAGACAGGATTTATTTGGAATAGCCCGTCAGAAGCCCATAGAATCCCATGTAGACCATTTAGAAAGATTTCGTTCATGTCTATAGCTAAACAAGATCGTTCATTGCAAACCACAGATAGGCACGAATTTCTCTTGGAAACGACTCAATACCCTTCGGATGAACGGCTAGCCATTTTTGGCATATCCTGATGG
>JALNIE010000040.1:5812-37812 GCA_026122505.1 Aldabrachelys gigantea | reverse complement strand
ATGTCTCGTGTCTATCAGTTGTCACAAAGGGAGCGCTGTCCAATGACCAGCAGTGCATCCGAATAGCATTTAGAGATTGGTTCCATAGGGGTGTCATGTCTTGCAGAGATTTGTGTTGAATTCGTCACCTTTAGGTATTTTCAAGAATGAATTTCTGCCACAACCCCAGTAGTTAAATCGAATAGCAGTTGTAGGATGATTCCACAAGGAATTGGTTCCAACCAGTCCTTCGGAAAGAATTAAGCGTGTTTAGCTGGGTTCTCAGCGCATCTCTGGAAATTTAACAGCAGTGCATGAGGATCTGCGAAAAATGGCTAGCCGTTCATCCGAAGGGTATTTGGAGTCTGTTTCCAAGAGAAATTCGTTCCTATCTGACGTTTGCAATGAACGATTCTTGCTTAGCCGTGTGCATGAAGGGCATCTTTCTAAATGGTCTGCATGGGATTCTATGGGCTTCTGACGGACTATTCCAAATAAATCCTGTCTTTAGCCATGATCTAGAATGATTGGCATTTCCCACCACAAAAAACTCCCCACAATCTCAAACCGTGAAATAATGGTATTAAGGGCAATTGCATGTGAAATTCCTGCTTCTCTGGGCACTAGAAGAATGTCTCGTGTCTATCAGTTGTCACAAAGGGAGCGCTGTCCAATGACCAGCAGTGCATCCGAATAGCATTTAGAGATTGGTTCCATAGGGGTGTCATGTCTTGCAGAGATTTGTGTTGAATTCGTCACCTTTAGGTATTTTCAAGAATGAATTTCTGCCACAACCCCAGTAGTTAAATCGAATAGCAGTTGTAGGATGATTCCACAAGGAGTTGGTTCCAAGCAGTCCTTCGGAAAGAATTAAGCATGTTTAGCTGGGTTCTCAGCGCATCTCTGGAAATTTAACAGCAGTGCATCACGATCTGCGCAAAATGGCTAGCCGTTCATCTGAAGGGTATTTGGAGTCTGCTTCTAAGAGAAATTCGTGCCTGTCTGTGATTTGCAATGAATGATTCTTGTTTAGCTATAGACATGAAGGGAATCTTTCTAAAAGGTCTGCATGGGATTCTATGGGCTTCTGACGGACTATTCCAAATAAATCCTGTGTTTAACTATGATCTGGAATGATTGACATTTCTCAGAGAAAAAGCTCCCCACAATCTCAAACCGTGAAATAATGGTATTAAGGGCAATTGCATGTGAAATTCCTGCTTCTCTGGGCACTAGAAGAATGTCTCGTGTCTATCAGTTGTCACAAAGGGAGCGCTGTCCAATGACCAGCAGTGCATCCGAATAGCATTTAGAGATTGGTTCCATAGGGGTGTCATGTCTTGCAGAGATTTGGGTTGAATTACTCAGCTTTAGGTATTTTCAAGAATGAATTTCTGCCAGAACCCCAGTAGTGAATTCGAATAGCAGTTGTAGGATGATTCCACAAGGAATTGGTTCCATGCAGTCCTTCGGAACGAATTAATCGTGTTTAGCTGGGTTCTCAGCGCATCTCTGGAAATTTAACAGCAGTGCATGAGGATCTGCGCAAAATGGCTAGCCGTTCATCCGAAGGGTATATGGAGTCGTTTCCAAGAGAAATTCGTGCCTATCTGTGTTTGCATTGAATGATTCTTGCTGAGCCGTGTGCATGAAGGGAATCTTCAAAATGGTCTGCATGGGATTCTACGGGCTTCTGACGGACTATTCCAAATAAATCCTGTCATTAGCCATGATCTGGAATTATTGGCATTTCTCACCGAAAAAGCTCCAACAATCTCAAACCGTGAAATAATAGCATTTGAAGGGCAATTGCATGTGAAATTCCTGCTTCTCTGTGCACTAGAAGAATGTCTCGTGATTATCAGTTGTCACAAAGGGAGCGCTGTCCAATGACCAGCAGTGCATCCCAATAGCATGTAGAGATTGGTTACATAGGGATGTCAGATCTTGCAGAGATTTGGGATGAATTACTCCCCTTTAGGAATTTTCAAGAATGAATTTCTGCCAGAACCCCAGTAGTGAATTCGAATAGCAGTTGTAGGATGATTCCACAAGGAATTGGTTCCAAGCAGTCCTTCGGAAAGAATTAAGCGTGTTTAGCTGGGTTCGCAGCCCATCTCTGGAAATTTAAAAGCAGTGCATCAGGATCTGCGAAAAATGGCTAGCCGTTCATCCGAAGGGTATTTGGAGTCTGTTTCCAAGAGAAATTCGTGCCTATCTGTGCTTGCTTTGAATGATTTTTGTTTTGCTATAGATATGAAGGAAATCTTTCTAAATGGTCTGCATAGGATTCTTTCGGCTTCTGACGGACTATTCCAAATAAATCCTGTCTTTAGCCATGATGAGGAATGTTTGGCATTTCTCACCGAAAAAACTCCCCACAATCTCACACCTTGAAATAATGGCATTTGAAGGGCAATTGCATGTTAAATTCCTGCTTTTCTGTGCACTAGAAGGACTGTCTCGTGTTTATCAGTTGTCACAAAGGGAGCGCTGTCCAATGACCAGCAGTGCATCCGAATAGCATTTAGAGATTGATTCATGAGGGATGTCATGTCTTGCAGAGATTTGGGTTGAATTCCTCAGCTTTAGGTATTTTCAAGAAGGAATTTCTGCCAGAACCCCAGTAGTGAATTCGAACAGCAGTTGTAGGATCATACCACAAGGAATTGGTTCCAACCAGTCCTTCGGAACGAATTAAGCGCGTTTAGCTGGGTTCACATCGCACCTATGGAAATTTAACAGCAGTGCATCAGGATCTGCGAAAAATGGCTAGCCGTTCATCCGAAGGATATTTGGAGTCGTTTCCAAGAGAAATTCGTGCCTATCTGTGTTTGCATTGAATGATTCTTGCTTAGCCGTATGCATGAAGGGAACCTTCTAAATGGTCTGCATGGGATTCTATGGGCTTCTGAAGGACTATTCCAAATAAATCCTGTCTTTAGCCATGATTTAGAATGATTGGCATTTCTCACCGAAAAAACTCCCCACAATCTCAAACCTTGAAATAATGGCATTTGAAGGGCAATTGCATGTGAAATTCCTGCTTCTCTGTGCACTAGAAGGACTGTCTCGTGTTTCTCAATAGTCACAAATGGAGCGCTGTCCAGTGACCAGCAGTGCATCCGAATAGCATTTAGACATTGGTTCCATAGGGATGTCAGATCTTGCAGAGATTTGGGTTGAATTCGTCACCTTTAGGTATTTTTTAGAATGAATTTCTGCCACAACCCCAGTAGTGAATTCGAATAGCAGTTGTAGGATGATTCCACAAGGAATTGGTTCCATGCAGTCCTTCGGAACGAATTAATCGTGTTTAGCTGGGTTCTCAGCGCATCTCTGGAAATTTAACAGCAGTGCATGAGGATCTGCGCAATATGGCTAGCCGTTCATCCGAAGGGTATTTGGAGTCTGTTTCCAAGAGAAATTCGTTCCTATCGAGGTTTGCAATGAATGATTCTTGTTTAGCTATAGACATGAACGAAATCTTTCTAAAAGGTCTGCATGTGATTCTATGGGCTTCTGACGGACTATTCCAAATAAATCCTGTGTTTAACCATGATCTGGAATGATTGACATTTCTCAGAGAAAAGGCTCCCCACAATCTCAAACCGTGAAATAATGGTATTAAGGGCAATTGCATGTGAAATTCCTGCTTCTCTGGGCACTAGAAGGACTGTCTCGTGTTTATCAATTGTCACAAAGGGAGCGCTGTCCAATGACCAGCAGTGCATCCGAATAGCATTTAGAGATTGGTTCCATAGGGATGTCAGATCTTGCAGAGATTTGTGTTGAATTCGTCACCTTTAGGTATTTTTTAGAATGAATTTCTGCCACAACCCCAGTAGTGAATTCGAATAGCAGTTGTAGGATGATTCCACAAGGAATTGGTTCCAACCAGTCGTTCGGAAAGAATTAAGCGTGCTTAGCTGGGTTCACAGCGCATCTCTAGAAATTTAACAGTAGTGGATTAGGATCTGCGAAAAATGGCTAGCCGTTCATCCGAAGGGTATTTGGAGTCTTTTCCAAGAGAAATTCGTTCCTATCTGTGGTTTGCAATGAACGATTCTTGTTTAGCCGTGTCCATGAAGGGAACCTTCTAAATGGTCTGCATGGGATTCTATGGGCTTCTGAAGGACTATTCCAAATAAATCCTGTGTTTAGCCATGATTTAGAATGATTGGCATTTCTCACCGAAAAAACTCCACACAATCTCAAACCTTGAAATAATAGCATTTGAAGGGCAATTGCATGTGAAATTCCTGCTTCTCTGTGCACTAGAAGGACTGTCTCGTGTTTCTCAATAGTCACAAATGGAGCGCTGTCCAGTGACCAGCAGTGCATCCGAATAGCATTTAGAGATTGGTTCCATAGGGATGTCAGATCTTGCAGAGATTTGGGTTGAATTACTCTCCTTAGGAATTTTCAAGAATCAATTTCTGCCAGAACCCCAGTAGTGAATTCGAATAGCAGTTGTAGGATGATTCCACAAGGAATTGGTTCCATGCAGTCCTTCGGAACGAATTAATCGTGTTTAGCTGGGTTCTCAGCGCATCTCTGGAAATTTAACAGCAGTGCATGAGGATCTGCGCAATATGGCTAGCCGTGGATCCGAAGGGTATTTGGAGTCTGTTTCCAAGAGAAATTCGTTCCTATCTGAGGTTTGCAATGAATGATTCTTGTTTAGCTATAGACATGAACGAAATCTTTCTAAAGGTCTGCATGTGATTCTATGGGCTTCTGACGGACTATTCCAAATAAATCCTGTGTTTAACAATGATCTGGAATGATTGACATTTCTCAGAGAAAAGGCTCCCCACAATCTCAAACCGTGAAATAATGGTATTAAGGGCAATTGCATGTGAAATTCCTGCTTCTCTGGGCACTAGAAGGACTGTCTCGTGTTTATCAATTGTCACAAAGGGAGCGCTGTCCAATGACCAGCAGTGCATCCGAATAGCATTTAGAGATTGGTTCCATAGGGATGTCAGATCTTGCAGAGATTTGTGTTGAATTCGTCACCTTTAGGTATTTTTTAGAATGAATTTCTGCCACAACCCCAGTAGTGAATTCGAATAGCAGTTGTAGGATGATTCCACAAGGAATTGGTTCCAACCAGTCGTTCGGAAAAAATTAAGCGTGCTTAGCTGGGTTCACAGCGCATCTCTAGAAATTTAACAGTAGTGCATCAGGATCTGCGAAAAATGGCTAGCCGTTCATCCGAAGGGTATTTGGAGTCTTTTCCAAGAGAAATTCGTTCCTATCTGTGGTTTGCAATGAACGATTCTTGTTTAGCCGTGTGCATGAAGGGAATCTTTCTAAATGGTCTGCATGGGATTCTATGGGCTTCTGACGGACTATTCCAAATAAATCCTGTCTTTAGCCGTGATCTGGAATGATTGGCATTTCTCACCGAAAAAGTTCCCAACAATCTAAAACCGTGAAATAATGGCATTTGAAGGGCAATTGCATGTGAAATTCCTGCTTCTCTGTGCACTAGAAGGACTGTCTCGTGTTTCTCAATAGTCAGAAAGGGAGCGCTCTCCAATGACCAGCTGTGCATCCGGATAGCATTTAGATATTGGTTCCATAGGGATGTCAGATCTTGCAGAGATTTGGGTTGAATTACTCCCCTTTAGGAATTTTCAAGAATGAATTTCTGCCAGAACCCCAGTAGTGAATTCGAATAGTAGTTGTAGGATGATTGCACAAAGAATTGGTTCCATGCAGTCCTTTGAACGAATTAATCGTGTTTAGCTGGGATCTCAGCTCATCTCTGGAAATTTAACAGTAGTGCATCAGGATCTACGAAAAATGGCTAGCCGTTCATCCGAAGGGTATTTGGAGTCTCTTTCAAGAAAATTCGTTCCTGTCTGAGCTTTGCAATGAACGATTCTTGCTTAGCCGTGTCCATGAAGGGAACCTTCTAAATGGTCTGCATGGGATTCTATGGGCTTCTGAAGGACTATTCCAAATAAATCCTGTGTTTAGCCATGATTTAGAATGATTGGCATTTCTCACCGAAAAAACTCCACACAATCTCAAACCTTGAAATAATGGCATTTGAAGGGCAATTGCATGTGAAATTCCTGCTTCTCTGTGCACTAGAAGGACTGTCTCGTGTTTCTCAATAGTCACAAATGGAGCGCTGTCCAGTGACCAGCAGTGCATCCGAATAGCATTTAGAGATTGGTTCCATAGGGATGTCAGATCTTGCAGAGATTTGGGTTGAATTCGTCACCTTTAGGTATTTTCAAGAAGGAATTTCTGCCAGAACCCCAGTAGTGAATTCGAATAGCAGTTGTAGGATGATTCCACAAGGAATTGGTTCCATGCAGTCCTTCGGAACGAATTAATCGTGTTTAGCTGGGTTCTCAGCGCATCTCTGGAAATTTAACAGCAGTGCATGAGGATCTGCGCAAAATGGCTAGCCGTTCATCCGAAGGGTATATGGAGTCGTTTCCAAGAGAAATTCGTGCCTATCTGTGTTTGCATTGAATGATTCTTGCTGAGCCGTGTGCATGAAGGGAATCTTCAAAATGGTCTGCATGGGATTCTACGGGCTTCTGACGGACTATTCCAAATAAATCCTGTCATTAGCCATGATCTGGAATTATTGGCATTTCTCACCGAAAAAGCTCCAACAATCTCAAACCGTGAAATAATAGCATTTGAAGGGCAATTGCATGTGAAATTCCTGCTTCTCTGTGCACTAGAAGAATGTCTCGTGATTATCAGTTGTCACAAAGGGAGCGCTGTCCAATGACCAGCAGTGCATCCCAATAGCATGTAGAGATTGGTTCCATAGGGATGTCAGATCTTGCAGAGATTTGGGATGAATTACTCCCCTTTAGGAATTTTCAAGAATGAATTTCTGCCAGAACCCCAGTAGTGAATTCGAATAGCAGTTGTAGGATGATTCCACAAGGAATTGGTTCCAAGCAGTCCTTCGGAAAGAATTAAGCGTGTTTAGCTGGGTTCGCAGCCCATCTCTGGAAATTTAAAAGCAGTGCATCAGGATCTGCGAAAAATGGCTAGCCGTTCATCCGAAGGGTATTTGGAGTCTGTTTCCAAGAGAAATTCGTGCCTATCTGTGCTTGCTTTGAATGATTTTTGTTTTGCTATAGATATGAAGGAAATCTTTCTAAATGGTCTGCATAGGATTCTTTCGGCTTCTGACGGACTATTCCAAATAAATCCTGTCTTTAGCCATGATGAGGAATGTTTGGCATTTCTCACCGAAAAAACTCCCCACAATCTCACACCTTGAAATAATGGCATTTGAAGGGCAATTGCATGTTAAATTCCTGCTTTTCTGTGCACTAGAAGGACTGTCTCGTGTTTATCAGTTGTCACAAAGGGAGCGCTGTCCAATGACCAGCAGTGCATCCGAATAGCATTTAGAGATTGATTCATGAGGGATGTCATGTCTTGCAGAGATTTGGGTTGAATTCCTCAGCTTTAGGTATTTTCAAGAAGGAATTTCTGCCAGAACCCCAGTAGTGAATTCGAACAGCAGTTGTAGGATCATACCACAAGGAATTGGTTCCAACCAGTCCTTCGGAACGAATTAAGCGCGTTTAGCTGGGTTCACATCGCACCTATGGAAATTTAACAGCAGTGCATCAGGATCTGCGAAAAATGGCTAGCCGTTCATCCGAAGGATATTTGGAGTCGTTTCCAAGAGAAATTCGTGCCTATCTGTGTTTGCATTGAATGATTCTTGCTTAGCCGTATGCATGAAGGGAACCTTCTAAATGGTCTGCATGGGATTCTATGGGCTTCTGAAGGACTATTCCAAATAAATCCTGTCTTTAGCCATGATTTAGAATGATTGGCATTTCTCACCGAAAAAACTCCCCACAATCTCAAACCTTGAAATAATGGCATTTGAAGGGCAATTGCATGTGAAATTCCTGCTTCTCTGTGCACTAGAAGGACTGTCTCGTGTTTCTCAATAGTCACAAATGGAGCGCTGTCCAGTGACCAGCAGTGCATCCGAATAGCATTTAGAGATTGGTTCCATAGGGATGTCAGATCTTGCAGAGATTTGGGTTGAATTCGTCACCTTTAGGTATTTTTTAGAATGAATTTCTGCCAGAACCCCAGTAGTGAATTCGAATAGCAGTTGTAGGATGATTCCACAAGGAATTGGTTCCATGCAGTCCTTCGGAACGAATTAATCGTGTTTAGCTGGGTTCTCAGCGCATCTCTGGAAATTTAACAGCAGTGCATGAGGATCTGCGCAATATGGCTAGCCGTTCATCCGAAGGGTATTTGGAGTCTGTTTCCAAGAGAAATTCGTTCCTATCGAGGTTTGCAATGAATGATTCTTGTTTAGCTATAGACATGAACGAAATCTTTCTAAAAGGTCTGCATGTGATTCTATGGGCTTCTGACGGACTATTCCAAATAAATCCTGTGTTTAACCATGATCTGGAATGATTGACATTTCTCAGAGAAAAGGCTCCCCACAATCTCAAACCGTGAAATAATGGTATTAAGGGCAATTGCATGTGAAATTCCTGCTTCTCTGGGCACTAGAAGGACTGTCTCGTGTTTATCAATTGTCACAAAGGGAGCGCTGTCCAATGACCAGCAGTGCATCCGAATAGCATTTAGAGATTGGTTCCATAGGGATGTCAGATCTTGCAGAGATTTGGGTTGAATTCGTCACCTTTAGGTATTTTTTAGAATGAATTTCTGCCACAACCCCAGTAGTGAATTCGAACAGCAGTTGTAGGATGATTCCACAAGGAATTGGTTCCAACCAGTCGTTCGGAAAGAATTAAGCGTGCTTAGCTGGGTTCACAGCGCATCTCTAGAAATTTAACAGTAGTGGATTAGGATCTGCGAAAAATGGCTAGCCGTTCATCCGAAGGGTATTTGGAGTCTTTTCCAAGAGAAATTCGTTCCTATCTGTGGTTTGCAATGAACGATTCTTGTTTAGCCGTGTCCATGAAGGGAACCTTCTAAATGGTCTGCATGGGATTCTATGGGCTTCTGAAGGACTATTCCAAATAAATCCTGTGTTTAGCCATGATTTAGAATGATTGGCATTTCTCACCGAAAAAACTCCACACAATCTCAAACCTTGAAATAATAGCATTTGAAGGGCAATTGCATGTGAAATTCCTGCTTCTCTGTGCACTAGAAGGACTGTCTCGTGTTTCTCAATAGTCACAAATGGAGCGCTGTCCAGTGACCAGCAGTGCATCCGAATAGCATTTAGAGATTGGTTCCATAGGGATGTCAGATCTTGCAGAGATTTGGGTTGAATTACTCTCCTTAGGAATTTTCAAGAATCAATTTCTGCCAGAACCCCAGTAGTGAATTCGAATAGCAGTTGTAGGATGATTCCACAAGGAATTGGTTCCATGCAGTCCTTCGGAACGAATTAATCGTGTTTAGCTGGGTTCTAAGCGCATCTCTGGAAATTTAACAGCAGTGCATGAGGATCTGCGCAATATGGCTAGCCGTTCATCCGAAGGGTATTTGGAGTCTGTTTCCAAGAGAAATTCGTTCCTATCTGAGGTTTGCAATGAATGATTCTTGTTTAGCTATAGACATGAACGAAATCTTTCTAAAGGTCTGCATGTGATTCTATGGGCTTCTGACGGACTATTCCAAATAAATCCTGTGTTTAACAATGATCTGGAATGATTGACATTTCTCAGAGAAAAGGCTCCCCACAATCTCAAACCGTGAAATAATGGTATTAAGGGCAATTGCATGTGAAATTCCTGCTTCTCTGGGCACTAGAAGGACTGTCTCGTGTTTATCAATTGTCACAAAGGGAGCGCTGTCCAATGACCAGCAGTGCATCCGAATAGCATTTAGAGATTGGTTCCATAGGGATGTCAGATCTTGCAGAGATTTGTGTTGAATTCGTCACCTTTAGGTATTTTTTAGAATGAATTTCTGCCACAACCCCAGTAGTGAATTCGAATAGCAGTTGTAGGATGATTCCACAAGGAATTGGTTCCAACCAGTCGTTCGGAAAAAATTAAGCGTGCTTAGCTGGGTTCACAGCGCATCTCTAGAAATTTAACAGTAGTGCATCAGGATCTGCGAAAAATGGCTAGCCGTTCATCCGAAGGGTATTTGGAGTCTTTTCCAAGAGAAATTCGTTCCTATCTGTGGTTTGCAATGAACGATTCTTGTTTAGCCGTGTGCATGAAAGGAATCTTTCTAAATGGTCTGCATGGGATTCTATGGGCTTCTGACGGACTATTCCAAATAAATCCTGTCTTTAGCCGTGATCTGGAATGATTGGCATTTCTCACCGAAAAAGTTCCCAACAATCTAAAACCGTGAAATAATGGCATTTGAAGGGCAATTGCATGTGAAATTCCTGCTTCTCTGTGCACTAGAAGGACTGTCTCGTGTTTCTCAATAGTCAGAAAGGGAGCGCTGTCCAATGACCAGCTGTGCATCCGGATAGCATTTAGAGATTGGTTCCATAGGGATGTCTGATCTTGCAGAGATTTGGGTTGAATTACTCCCCTTTAGGAATTTTCAAGAATGAATTTCTGCCAGAACCCCAGTAGTGAATTCGAATAGTAGTTGTAGGATGATTGCACAAAGAATTGGTTCCATGCAGTCCTTCGGAACGAATTAATCGTGTTTAGCTGGGATCTCAGCTCATCTCTGGAAATTTAACAGTAGTGCATCAGGATCTACGAAAAATGGCTAGCCGTTCATCCGAAGGGTATTTGGAGTCTCTTTCAAGAAAATTCGTTCCTGTCTGAGCTTTGCAATGAACGATTCTTGCTTAGCCGTGTCCATGAAGGGAACCTTCTAAATGGTCTGCATGGGATTCTATGGGCTTCTGAAGGACTATTCCAAATAAATCCTGTGTTTAGCCATGATTTAGAATGATTGGCATTTCTCACCGAAAAAACTCCACACAATCTCAAACCTTGAAATAATGGCATTTGAAGGGCAATTGCATGTGAAATTCCTGCTTCTCTGTGCACTAGAAGGACTGTCTCGTGTTTCTCAATAGTCACAAATGGAGCGCTGTCCAGTGACCAGCAGTGCATCCGAATAGCATTTAGAGATTGGTTCCATAGGGATGTCAGATCTTGCAGAGATTTGGGTTGAATTACTCCCCTTAGGAATTTTCAAGAATCAATTTCTGCCAGAACCCCAGTAGTGAATTCGAATAGCAGTTGTAGGATGATTCCACAAGGAATTGGTTCCATGCAGTCCTTCGGAACGAATTAATCGTGTTTAGCTGGGTTCTCAGCGCATCTCTGGAAATTTAACAGCAGTGCATCAGGATCTGCGAAAAATGGCTAGCCGTTCATCCGAAGGGTATATGGAGTCGTTTCCAAGAGAAATTCGTGCCTACCTGTGCTTGCTTTGAATGATTTTTGTTTTGCTATAGATATGAAGGAAATCTTTCTAAATGGTCTGCATGGGATTCTTTGGGCTTCTGACGGACTATTCCAAATAAATCCTGTGTTTAGCCATGATGAGGAATGTTTGGCATTTCTCACCGAAAAAACTCCCCACAATCTCACACCTTGAAATAATGGCATTTGAAGGGCAATTGCATGTGAAATTCCTGCTTCTCTGTGCACTAGAAGGACTGTCTCGTGTTTCTCAATAGTCACAAATGGAGCGCTGTCCAGTGACCAGCAGTGCATCCGAATAGCATTTAGACATTGGTTCCATAGGGATGTCAGATCTTGCAGAGATTTGGGTTGAATTCGTCACCTTTAGGTATTTTTTAGAATGAATTTCTGCCACAACCCCAGTAGTGAATTCGAATAGCAGTTGTAGGATGATTCCACAAGGAATTGGTTCCATGCAGTCCTTCGGAACGAATTAATCGTGTTTAGCTGGGTTCTCAGCGCATCTCTGGAAATTTAACAGCAGTGCATGAGGATCTGCGCAATATGGCTAGCCGTTCATCCGAAGGGTATTTGGAGTCTGTTTCCAAGAGAAATTCGTTCCTATCTGAGGTTTGCAATGAATGATTCTTGTTTAGCTATAGACATGAACGAAATCTTTCTAAAAGGTCTGCATGTGATTCTATGGGCTTCTGACGGACTATTCCAAATAAATCCTGTGTTTAACCATGATCTGGAATGATTGACATTTCTCAGAGAAAAGGCTCCCCACAATCTCAAACCGTGAAATAATGGTATTAAGGGCAATTGCATGTGAAATTCCTGCTTCTCTGGGCACTAGAAGGACTGTCTCGTGTTTATCAATTGTCACAAAGGGAGCGCTGTCCAATGACCAGCTGTGCATCCGGATAGCATTTAGAGATTGGTTCCATAGGGATGTCTGATCTTGCAGAGATTTGGGTTGAATTACTCCCCTTTAGGAATTTTCAAGAATGAATTTCTGCCAGAACCCCAGTAGTGAATTCGAATAGTAGTTGTAGGATGATTGCACAAAGAATTGGTTCCATGCAGTCCTTCGGAACGAATTAATCGTGTTTAGCTGGGTTCTCAGCGCATCTCTGGAAATTTAACAGTAGTGCATCAGGATCTACGAAAAATGGCTAGCCGTTCATCCGAAGGGTATTTGGAGTCTCTTTCAAGAAAATTCGTTCCTGTCTGAGCTTTGCAATGAACGATTCTTGCTTAGCCGTGTGCATGAAGGGAGTCTTTCTAAATGGTCTGCATGGGATTCATTGGGCTACTGACGGACTATTCCAAATAAATCCTGTCTTTAGCCATGATCTAGAATGATTGCATTTCTCACCGAGAAAGCTCCCAACAATCTCAAACCGTGAAATAATGGCATTTGAAGGGCAATTGCATGTGAAATTCCTGCTTCTCTGTGCACTAGAAGAATGTCTCGTGTTTATCAGTTGTCACAAAGGGAGCGCTGTCCAATGACCAGCAGTGCATCCGAATAGCATTTAGAGATTGATTCCAGAGGGATGTCATGTCTTGCAGAGATTTGGGTTGAATTCCTCATCTTTAGGTATTTTCAAGAAGGAATTTCTGCCACAACCCCAGTAGTGAATTCGAATAGCAGTTGTAGGATGATTCCACAAGGAATTGGTTCCAAGCAGTCGTTCGGAAAGAATTAAGCGTGCTTAGCTGGGTTCACAGCGCATCTCTAGAAATTTAACAGTAGTGCATCAGGATCTGCGAAAAATGGCTAGCCGTTCATCCGAAGGGTATTTGGAGTCTTTTCCAAGAGAAATTCGTGCCTATCTGTGGTTTGCAATGAACGATTCTTGTTTAGCCGTGTGCATGAAGGGAATCTTTCTAAATGGTGTGCGTGGGATTCTATGGGCTTCTGACGGACTATTACAAATAAATCCTGTCTTTAGCCGTTATCTGGAATGATTGGCATTTCTCACCGAAAAAGTTCCCAACAATCTCAAACCGTGAAATAATGGCATTTGAAGGGCAATTGCATGTGAAATTCCTGCTTTTCTGTGCACTAGAAGGACTGTCTCGTGTTTATCAGTTGTCACAAAGGGAGCGCTGTCCAGTGACCAGCAGTGCATCCGAATAGCATTTAGAGATTGGTTCCATAGGGATGTCAGATCTTGCAGAGATTTGTGTTCAATTCGTCACCTTTAGGTATTTTTTAGAATGAATTTCTGCCACAACCCCAGTAGTGAATTCGAATAGCAGTTGTAGGATGATTCCACAAGGAATTGGTTCCAAGCAGTCGTTCGGAAAAAATTAAGCGTGTTTAGCTGGGTTCACAGCGCATTTCTGGAAATTTAACAGTAGTGTATCAGGATCTGCGAAAAATGGCTAGCCGTTCATCCGAAGGGTATTTGGAGTCGTTTCCAAGAGAACTTCGTTCCTATCTGTGGTTTGCAATGAACGATTCTTGTTTAGCCGTGTCCATGAAGGGAACCTTCTAAATGGTCTGCATGGGATTCTATGGTCTTCTGACGGACTATTCCAAATAAATCCTGTCTTTAGCCGTGATCTGGAATGATTGGCATTTCTCACCGAAAAAGTTCCCAACAATCTCAAACCGTGAAATAATGGCATTTGAAGGGCAATTGCATGTGAAATTCCTGCTTCTCTGTGCACTAGAAGGACTGTCTCGTGTTTCTCAATAGTCACAAAGGGAGCGCTGTCCAATGACCAGCTGTGCATCCGGATAGCATTTAGAGATTGGTTCCACAGGGATGTCTGATCTTGCAGAGATTTGGGTTGAATTACTCCCCTTAGGAATTTTCAAGAATCAATTTCTGCCAGAACCCCAGTAGTGAATTCGAATAGCAGTTGTAGGATGATTCCACAAGGAATTGGTTCCATGCAGTCCTTCGGAACGAATTAATCGTGTTTAGCTGGGTTCTCAGCGCATCTCTGGAAATTTAACAGCAGTGCATCAGGATCTGCGAAAAATGGCTAGCCGTTCATCCGAAGGGTATATGGAGTCGTTTCCAAGAGAAATTCGTGCCTATCTGTGTTTGCATTGAATAATTCTTGCTGAGCCGTGTGCATGAAGGGAATCTTCAAAATGGTCTGCATGGGATTCTACGGGCTTCTGACGGACTATTCCAAATAAATCCTGTCATTAGCCATGATCTGGAATTATTGGCATTTCTCACCGAAAAAGCTCCAACAATCTCAAACCGTGAAATAATAGCATTTGAAGGGCAATTGCATGTGAAATTCCTGCTTCTCTGTGCACTAGAAGAATGTCTCGTGATTATCAGTTGTCACAAAGGGAGCGCTGTCCAATGACCAGCAGTGCATCCCAATAGCATGTAGAGATTGGTTCCATAGGGATGTCAGATCTTGCAGAGATTTGGGATGAATTACTCCCCTTTAGGAATTTTCAAGAATGAATTTCTGCCAGAACCCCAGTAGTGAATTCGAATAGCAGTTGTAGGATGATTCCACAAGGAATTGGTTCCAAGCAGTCCTTCGGAAAGAATTAAGCGTGTTTAGCTGGGTTCGCAGCCCATGTCTGGAAATTTAAAAGCAGTGCATCAGGATCTGCGAAAAATGGCTAGCCGTTCATCCGAAGGGTATTTGGAGTCGTTTCCAAGAGAAATTCGTGCCTACCTGTGCTTGCTTTGAATGATTTTTGTTTTGCTATAGATATGAAGGAAATCTTTCTAAATGGTCTGCATAGGATTCTTTCGGCTTCTGACGGACTATTCCAAATAAATCCTGTCTTTAGCCATGATGAGGAATGTTTGGCATTTCTCACCGAAAAAACTCCCCACAATCTCACACCTTGAAATAATGGCATTTGAAGGGCAATTGCATGTTAAATTCCTGCTTTTCTGTGCACTAGAAGGACTGTCTCGTGTTTATCAGTTGTCACAAAGGGAGCGCTGTCCAATGACCAGCAGTGCATCCGAATAGCATTTAGAGATTGATTCATGAGGGATGTCATGTCTTGCAGAGATTTGGGTTGAATTCCTCAGCTTTAGGTATTTTCAAGAAGGAATTTCTGCCAGAACCCCAGTAGTGAATTCGAACAGCAGTTGTAGGATCATACCACAAGGAATTGGTTCCAACCAGTCCTTCGGAACGAATTAAGCGCGTTTAGCTGGGTTCACATCGCACCTATGGGAATTTAACAGCAGTGCATCAGGATCTGCGAAAAATGGCTAGCCGTTCATCCGAAGGGTATTTGGAGTCGTTTCCAAGAGAAATTCGTGCCTATCTGTGTTTGCATTGAATGATTCTTGCTTAGCCGTATGCATGAAGGGAACCTTCTAAATGGTCTGCATGGGATTCTATGGGCTTCTGAAGGACTATTCCAAATAAATCCTGTGTTTAGCCATGATTTAGAATGATTGGCATTTCTCACCGAAAAAACTCCCCACAATCTCAAACCTTGAAATAATGGCATTTGAAGGGCAATTGCATGTGAAATTCCTGCTTCTCTGTGCACTAGAAGGACTGTCTCGTGTTTCTCAATAGTCACAAATGGAGCGCTGTCCAGTGACCAGCAGTGCATCCGAATAGCATTTAGAGATTGGTTCCATAGGGATGTCAGATCTTGCAGAGATTTGGGTTGAATTCGTCACCTTTAGGTATTTTTTAGAATGAATTTCTGCCAGAACCCCAGTAGTGAATTCGAATAGCAGTTGTAGGATGATTCCACAAGGAATTGGTTCCATGCAGTCCTTCGGAACGAATTAATCGTGTTTAGCTGGGTTCTCAGCGCATCTCTGGAAATTTAACAGCAGTGCATGAGGATCTGCGCAATATGGCTAGCCGTTCATCCGAAGGGTATTTGGAGTCTGTTTCCAAGAGAAATTCGTTCCTATCTGAGGTTTGCAATGAATGATTCTTGTTTAGCTATAGACATGAACGAAATCTTTCTAAAAGGTCTGCATGTGATTCTATGGGCTTCTGACGGACTATTCCAAATAAATCCTGTGTTTAACCATGATCTGGAATGATTGACATTTCTCAGAGAAAAGGCTCCCCACAATCTCAAACCGTGAAATAATGGTATTAAGGGCAATTGCATGTGAAATTCCTGCTTCTCTGGGCACTAGAAGGACTGTCTCGTGTTTATCAATTGTCACAAAGGGAGCGCTGTCCAATGACCAGCAGTGCATCCGAATAGCATTTAGAGATTGGTTCCATAGGGATGTCAGATCTTGCAGAGATTTGTGTTGAATTCGTCACCTTTAGGTATTTTTTAGAATGAATTTCTGCCAGAACCCCAGTAGTGAATTCGAATAGCAGTTGTAGGATGATTCCACAAGGAATTGGTTCCAACCAGTCGTTTGAAAGAATTAAGCGTGCTTAGCTGGGTTCACAGCGCATCTCTAGAAATTTAACAGTAGTGCATCAGGATCTGCGAAAAATGGCTAGCCGTTCATCCGAAGGGTATTTGGAGTCTTTTCCAAGAGAAATTCGTTCCTATCTGTGGTTTGCAATGAACGATTCTTGTTTAGCCGTGTGCATGAAGGGAATCTTTCTAAATGGTCTGCATGGGATTCTATGGGCTTCTGACGGACTATTCCAAATAAATCCTGTCTTTAGCCGTGATCTGGAATGATTGGCATTTCTCACCTAAAAAGTTCCCAACAATCTCAAACCGTGAAATAATGGCATTTGAAGGGCAATTGCATGTGAAATTCCTGCTTCTCTGTGCTCTAGAAGGACTGTCTCGTGTTTCTCAATAGTCAGAAAGGGAGCGCTGTCCAATGACCAGCTGTGCATCCGGATAGCATTTAGAGATTGGTTCCATAGGGATGTCTGATCTTGCAGAGATTTGGGATGAATTACTCCCCTTTAGGAATTTTCAAGAATGAATTTCTGCCAGAACCCCAGTAGTGAATTCGAATAGTAGTTGTAGGATGATTGCACAAAGAATTGGTTCCATGCAGTCCTTCGGAACGAATTAATCGTGTTTAGCTGGGTTCTCAGCGCATCTCTGGAAATTTAACAGTAGTGCATCAGGATCTGCGCAATATGGCTAGCCGTTCATCCGAAGGGTATTTGGAGTCTGTTTCCAAGAGAAATTCGTTCCTATCTGAGGTTTGCAATGAATGATTCTTGTTTAGCTATAGACATGAACGAAATCTTTCTAAAGGTCTGCATGTGATTCTATGGGCTTCTGACGGACTATTCCAAATAAATCCTGTGTTTAACCATGATCTGGAATGATTGACATTTCTCAGAGAAAAGGCTCCCGACAATCTCAAACCGTGAAATAATGGTATTAAGGGCAATTGCATGTGAAATTCCTGCTTCTCTGGGCACTAGAAGGACTGTCTCGTGTTTATCAGTTGTCACAAAGGGAGCGCTGTCCAATGACCAGCAGTGCATCCGAATAGCATTTAGAGATTGGTTCCATAGGGATGTCAGATCTTGCAGAGATTTGTGTTGAATTCGTCACCTTTAGGTATTTTTTAGAATGAATTTCTGCCACAACCCCAGTAGTGAATTCGAATAGCAGTTGTAGGATGATACCACAAGGAATTGGTTCAACCAGTCGTTCGGAAAGAATTAAGCGTGCTTAGCTGGGTTCACAGCGCATCTCTAGAAATTTAACAGTAGTGCATCAGGATCTGCGAAAAATGGCTAGCCGTTCATCCGAAGGGTATTTGGAGTCTTTTCCAAGAGAAATTCGTTCCTATCTGTGGTTTGCAATGAACGATTCTTGTTTAGCCGTGTGCATGAAGGGAATCTTTCTAAATGGTCTGCATGGGATTCTATGGGCTTCTGACGGACTATTCCAAATAAATCCTGTCTTTAGCCGTGATCTGGAATGATTGGCATTTCTCACCGAAAAAGTTCCCAACAATCTCAAACCGTGAAATAATGGCATTTGAAGGGCAATTGCATGTGAAATTCCTGCTTCTCTGTGCACTAGAAGGACTGTCTCGTGTTTCTCAATAGTCACAAAGGGAGCGCTGTCCAATGACCAGCTGTGCATCCGGATAGCATTTAGAGATTGGTTCCATAGGGATGTCTGATCTTGTAGAGATTTGGGTTGAATTACTCCCCTTAGGAATTTTCAAGAATCAATTTCTGCCAGAACCCCAGTAGTGAATTCGAATAGCAGTTGTAGGATGATTCCACAAGGAATTGGTTCCATGCAGTCCTTCGTAACGAATTAATCGTGTTTAGCTGGGTTCTCAGCGCATCTCTGGAAATTTAACAGCAGTGCATCAGGATCTGCGAAAAATGGCTAGCCGTTCATCCGAAGGGTATATGGAGTCGTTTCCAAGAGAAATTCGTGCCTATCTGTGTTTGCATTGAATGATTCTTGCTGAGCCGTGTGCATGAAGGGAATCTTCAAAATGGTCTGCATGGGATTCTACGGGCTTCTGACGGACTATTCCAAATAAATCCTGTCATTAGCCATGATCTGGAATTATTGGCATTTCTCACCGAAAAAGCTCCAACAATCTCAAACCGTGAAATAATAGCATTTGAACGGCAATTGCATGTGAAATTCCTGCTTCTCTGTGCACTAGAAGAATGTCTCGTGATTATCAGTTGTCACAAAGGGAGCGCTGTCCAATGACCAGCAGTGCATCCCAATAGCATGTAGAGATTGGTTACATAGGGATGTCAGATCTTGCAGAGATTTGGGATGAATTACTCCCCTTTAGGAATTTTCAAGAATGAATTTCTGCCAGAACCCCAGTAGTGAATTCGAATAGCAGTTGTAGGATGATTCCACAAGGAATTGGTTCCAAGCAGTCCTTCGGAAAGAATTAAGCGTGTTTAGCTGGGTTCGCAGCCCATCTCTGGAAATTTAAAAGCAGTGCATCAGGATCTGCGAAAAATGGCTAGCCGTTCATCCGAAGGGTATTTGGAGTCTGTTTCCAAGAGAAATTCGTGCCTATCTGTGCTTGCTTTGAATGATTTTTGTTTTGCTATAGATATGAAGGAAATCTTTCTAAATGGTCTGCATAGGATTCTTTGGGCTTCTGACGGACTATTCCAAATAAATCCTGTCTTTAGCCATGATGAGGAATGTTTGGCATTTCTCACCGAAAAAACTCCCCACAATCTCACACCTTGAAATAATGGCATTTGAAGGGCAATTGCATGTTAAATTCCTGCTTTTCTGTGCACTAGAAGGACTGTCTCGTGTTTATCAGTTGTCACAAAGGGAGCGCTGTCCAATGACCAGCAGTGCATCCGAATAGCATTTAGAGATTGATTCATGAGGGATGTCATGTCTTGCAGAGATTTGGGTTGAATTCCTCAGCTTTAGGTATTTTCAAGAAGGAATTTCTGCCAGAACCCCAGTAGTGAATTCGAACAGCAGTTGTAGGATCATACCACAAGGAATTGGTTCCAACCAGTCCTTCGGAACGAATTAAGCGCGTTTAGCTGGGTTCACATCGCACCTATGGAAATTTAACAGCAGTGCATCAGGATCTGCGAAAAATGGCTAGCCGTTCATCCGAAGGGTATTTGGAGTCGTTTCCAAGAGAAATTCGTGCCTATCTGTGTTTGCATTGAATGATTCTTGCTTAGCCGTATGCATGAAGGGAACCTTCTAAATGGTCTGCATGGGATTCTATGGGCTTCTGAAGGACTATTCCAAATAAATCCTGTGTTTAGCCATGATTTAGAATGATTGGCATTTCTCACCGAAAAAACTCCCCACAATCTCAAACCTTGAAATAATGGCATTTGAAGGGCAATTGCATGTGAAATTCCTGCTTCTCTGTGCACTAGAAGGACTGTCTCGTGTTTCTCAATAGTCACAAATGGAGCGCTGTCCAGTGACCAGCAGTGCATCCGAATAGCATTTAGAGATTGGTTCCATAGGGATGTCAGATCTTGCAGAGATTTGGGTTGAATTACTCTCCTTAGGAATTTTCAAGAATGAATTTCTGCCACAACCCCAGTAGTGAATTCGAATAGCAGTTGTAGGATGATTCCACAAGGAATTGGTTCCATGCAGTCCTTCGGAACGAATTAATCGTGTTTAGCTGGGTTCTCAGCGCATCTCTGGAAATTTAACAGCAGTGCATGAGGATCTGCGCAATATGGCTAGCCGTTCATCCGAAGGGTATTTGGAGTCTGTTTCCAAGAGAAATTCGTTCCTATCTGAGGTTTGCAATGAATGATTCTTGTTTAGCTATAGACATGAACGAAATCTTTCTAAAAGGTCTGCATGTGATTCTATGGGCTTCTGACGGACTATTCCAAATAAATCCTGTGTTTAACCATGATCTGGAATGATTGACATTTCTCAGAGAAAAGGCTCCCGACAATCTCAAACCGTGAAATAATGGTATTAAGGGCAATTGCATGTGAAATTCCTGCTTCTCTGGGCACTAGAAGGACTGTCTCGTGTTTATCAATTGTCACAAAGGGAGCGCTGTCCAATGACCAGCAGTGCATCCGAATAGCATTTAGAGATTGGTTCCATAGGGATGTCAGATCTTGCAGAGATTTGTGTTGAATTCGTCACCTTTAGGTATTTTTTAGAATGAATTTCTGCCACAACCCCAGTAGTGAATTCGAATAGCAGTTGTAGGATGATTCCACAAGGAATTGGTTCCAACCAGTCGTTCGGAAAGAATTAAGCGTGCTTAGCTGGGTTCACAGCGCATCTCTAGAAATTTAACAGTAGTGCATCAGGATCTGCGAAAAATGGCTAGCCGTTCATCCGAAGGGTATTTGGAGTCTTTTCCAAGAGAAATTCGTTCCTATCTGTGGTTTGCAATGAACGATTCTTGTTTAGCCGTGTGCATGAAGGGAATCTTTCTAAATGGTCTGCATGGGATTCTATGGGCTTCTGACGGACTATTCCAAATAAATCCTGTCTTTAGCCGTGATCTGGAATGATTGGCATTTCTCACCGAAAAAGTTCCCAACAATCTCAAACCGTGAAATAATGGCATTTGAAGGGCAATTGCATGTGAAATTCCTGCTTCTCTGTGCACTAGAAGGACTGTCTCGTGTTTCTCAATAGTCACAAAGGGAGCGCTGTCCAATGACCAGCTGTGCATCCGGATAGCATTTAGAGATTGGTTCCATAGGGATGTCTGATCTTGCAGAGATTTGGGTTGAATTACTCCCCTTAGGAATTTTCAAGAATCAATTTCTGCCAGAACCCCAGTAGTGAATTCGAATAGCAGTTGTAGGATGATTCCACAAGGAATTGGTTCCATGCAGTCCTTCGTAACGAATTAATCGTGTTTAGCTGGGTTCTCAGCGCATCTCTGGAAATTTAACAGCAGTGCATCAGGATCTGCGAAAAATGGCTAGCCGTTCATCCGAAGGGTATATGGAGTCGTTTCCAAGAGAAATTCGTGCCTATCTGTGTTTGCATTGAATGATTCTTGCTGAGCCGTGTGCATGAAGGGAATCTTCAAAATGGTCTGCATGGGATTCTACGGGCTTCTGACGGACTATTCCAAATAAATCCTGTCATTAGCCATGATCTGGAATTATTGGCATTTCTCACCGAAAAAGCTCCAACAATCTCAAACCGTGAAATAATAGCATTTGAACGGCAATTGCATGTGAAATTCCTGCTTCTCTGTGCACTAGAAGAATGTCTCGTGATTATCAGTTGTCACAAAGGGAGCGCTGTCCAATGACCAGCAGTGCATCCCAATAGCATGTAGAGATTGGTTACATAGGGATGTCAGATCTTGCAGAGATTTGGGATGAATTACTCCCCTTTAGGAATTTTCAAGAATGAATTTCTGCCAGAACCCCAGTAGTGAATTCGAATAGCAGTTGTAGGATGATTCCACAAGGAATTGGTTCCAAGCAGTCCTTCGGAAAGAATTAAGCGTGTTTAGCTGGGTTCGCAGCCCATCTCTGGAAATTTAAAAGCAGTGCATCAGGATCTGCGAAAAATGGCTAGCCGTTCATCCGAAGGGTATTTGGAGTCGTTTCCAAGAGAAATTCGTGCCTACCTGTGCTTGCTTTGAATGATTTTTGTTTTGCTATAGATATGAAGGAAATCTTTCTAAATGGTCTGCATAGGATTCTTTGGGCTTCTGACGGACTATTCCAAATAAATCCTGTCTTTAGCCATGATGAGGAATGTTTGGCATTTCTCACCGAAAAAACTCGCCACAATCTCACACCTTGAAATAATGGCATTTGAAGGGCAATTGCATGTTAAATTCCTGCTTTTCTGTGCACTAGAAGGACTGTCTCGTGTTTATCAGTTGTCACAAAGGGAGCGCTGTCCAATGACCAGCAGTGCATCCGAATAGCATTTAGAGATTGATTCATGAGGGATGTCATGTCTTGCAGAGATTTGGGTTGAATTCCTCAGCTTTAGGTATTTTCAAGAAGGAATTTCTGCCAGAACCCCAGTAGTGAATTCGAACAGCAGTTGTAGGATCATACCACAAGGAATTGGTTCCAACCAGTCCTTCGGAACGAATTAAGCGCGTTTAGCTGGGTTCACATCGCACCTATGGAAATTTAACAGCAGTGCATCAGGATCTGCGAAAAATGGCTAGCCGTTCATCCGAAGGGTATTTGGAGTCGTTTCCAAGAGAAATTCGTGCCTATCTGTGTTTGCATTGAGTCATTCTTGCTTAGCCGTATGCATGAAGGGAACCTTCTAAATGGTCTGCATGGGATTCTATGGGCTTCTGAAGGACTATTCCAAATAAATCCTGTGTTTAGCCATGATTTAGAATGATTGGCATTTCTCACCGAAAAAACTCCCCACAATCTCAAACCTTGAAATAATGGCATTTGAAGGGCAATCGCATGTGAAATTCCTGCTTCTCTGTGCACTAGAAGGACTGTCTCGTGTTTCTCAATAGTCACAAATGGAGCGCTGTCCAGTGACCAGCAGTGCATCCGAATAGCATTTAGAGATTGGTTCCATAGGGATGTCAGATCTTGCAGAGATTTGGGTTGAATTCGTCACCTTTAGGTATTTTTTAGAATGAATTTCTGCCACAACCCCAGTAGTGAATTCGAATAGCAGTTGTAGGATGATTCCACAAGGAATTGGTTCCATGCAGTCCTTCGGAACGAATTAATCGTGTTTAGCTGGGTTCTCAGCGCATCTCTGGAAATTTAACAGCAGTGCATGAGGATCTGCGCAATATGGCTAGCCGTTCATCCGAAGGGTATTTGGAGTCTGTTTCCAAGAGAAATTCGTTCCTATCTGAGGTTTGCAATGAATGATTCTTGTTTAGCTATAGACATGAACGAAATCTTTCTAAAAGGTCTGCATGTGATTCTATGGGCTTCTGACGGACTATTCCAAATAAATCCTGTGTTTAACCATGATCTGGAATGATTGACATTTCTCAGAGAAAAGGCTCCCCACAATCTCAAACCGTGAAATAATGGTATTAAGGGCAATTGCATGTGAAATTCCTGCTTCTCTGGGCACTAGAAGGACTGTCTCGTGTTTCTCAATAGTCACAAAGGGAGCGCTGTCCAATGACCAGCTGTGCATCCGGATAGCATTTAGAGATTGGTTCCATAGGGATGTCTGATCTTGCAGAGATTTGTGTTGAATTCGTCACCTTTAGGTATTTTTTAGAATGAATTTCTGCCAGAACCCCAGTAGTGAATTCGAATAGCAGTTGTAGGATGATTCCACAAGGAATTGGTTCCAAGCAGTCGTTCGGAAAGAATTAAGCGTGCTTAGCTGGGTTCACAGCGCATCTCTAGAAATTTAACAGTAGTGCATCAGGATCTGCGAAAAATGGCTAGCCGTTCATCCGAAGGGTATTTGGAGTCTTTTTCAAGAGAAATTCGTTCCTATCTGTGGTTTGCAATGAACGATTCTTGTTTAGCCGTGTGCATGAAGGGAATCTTTCTAAATGGTCTGCATGGGATTCTATGGGCTTCTGACGGACTATTCCAAATAAATCCTGTCTTTAGCCGTGATCTGGAATGATTGGCATTTCTCACCGAAAAAACTCCACACAATCTCAAACCTTGAAATAATGGCATTTGAAGGGCAATTGGATGTGAAATTCCTGCTTCTCTGTGCACTAGAAGGACTGTCTCGTGTTTCTCAATAGTCACAAATGGAGCGCTGTCCAGTGACCAGCAGTGCATCCGAATAGCATTTAGAGATTGGTTCCATAGGGATGTCAGATCTTGCAGAGATTTGGGTTGAATTACTCTCCTTAGGAATTTTCAAGAATGAATTTCTGCCAGAACCCCAGTAGTGAATTCGAATAGCAGTTGTAGGATGATTCCACAAGGAATTGGTTCCATTCAGTTCTTCGGAAAGAATTAAGCGTGTTCAGCTGGGTTCTCAGCCCATCTCTGGAAATTTAAAAGCAGTGCATCACGATCTGCGCAAAATGGCTAGCCGTTCATCCGAAGGGTATTTGGAGTCGTTTCCAAGAGAAATTCGTGCTTATCTGTGTTTGCATTGAATGATTCTTTGTTTAGCTATAGACATGAACGAAATCTTTCTAAATGGTCTGCATAGGATTCTTTGGGCTTCTGACGGACTATTCCAAATAAATCCTGTCTTTAGCCATGATGAGGAATGTTTGGCATTTCTCACCGAAAAAACTCCCCACAATCTCAAACCGTGAAATAATGGCATTTTAAGGGTAATTGCATGTGTAATTCCTGCTTTTCTGTGCACTAGAAGGACTGTCTCGTGTTTATCAATTGTCACAAAGGGAGCGCTGTCCAATGACCAGCAGTGCATCCGAATAGCATTTAGGGATTGGTTCCATAGGGATGTCAGATCTTGCAGAGATTTGGGTTGAATTCGTCACCTTTAGGTATTTTCAAGAATGAATTTCTGCCAGAACCCCGGTAGTGAATTCGAATAGCAGTTGTAGGATGATTCCACAAGGAATTGGTTCCAACCAGTCGTTCGGAAAGATTAAGCGTGTTTAGCTGGGGTTCTCAGCGCATCTCTGGAAATTTAACAGTAGTGCATCAGGATCTGCGAAAAATGGCTAGCCGTTCATCCGAAGGGTATTTGGAGTCGTTTCCAAGAGAAATTCGTGCCTATCTGTGGTTTGCAATGAATGATCATGCTTAGCCGTCTGCATGAAGGGAATCTTTCTAAATGGTCTGCATCGGATTCTATGGGCTTCTGAAGGACTATTCCAAATAAATCCTGTGTTTAGCCATGATTTACAATGATTGGCATTTCTCAGAGAAAAAGCTCCCCACAATCTCAAACCGTGAAATAATGGCATTTGAAGGGCAATTGCATGTGAAATTCCTGCTTCTCTGTGCACTAGAAGGACTGTCTCGTGTTCTCAATAGTCACAAGGGAGCGCTGTCCAATGACCAACAGTGCATCCGAATAGCATTTAGAGATTGGTTCCATAGGGATGTCAGATCTTGCAGAGATTTGGGTTGAATTACTCCCCTTTAGGAATTTTCAAGAATGAATTTCCTCCCAGAACCCTAGTAGTGAATTCGAATAGCAGTTGTAGGATGATTCCACAAGGAATTGGTTCCATGCAGTCCTTTTGAAGGGATTAATCGTGTTTAGCTGGGTTCTCAGTGCATCTCTGGAAATTTAACAGCAGTTCATGAGGATCTGCGCAAAATGGCTAGCCGTTCATCCGAAGGGTATATGGAGTCGTTTCCAAGAGAAATTCGTGCCTATCTGTGCTTCCATTGAATGATTCTTGCTTAGCCGTGTCCAGGAAGCGAATCTTTCTAAATGGTCTGAATGGGATTCTATGGGCTTCTGACGGAGTATTTCAAATAAATCCTGTCTTTAGCCATGACGAGGATGATTGGCATTTCTCACCGAAAAAACTCCCCACAATCTCAAACCGTGAAATAATGGCATTTGAAGGGCAATTGCATGTGAAATTCCTGCTTCTCTGGGCACTAGAAGGACTGTCTCGCTTTCCTCAATTGTCAAAAGGGAGCGGTGTCCCAATGACCAGCAGTGCATCCGAATAGCATTTAGAGATTGTTCAATAGGGATGTCATGTCTTGCAGAGATTTGGGTTGAATTACTCAGCTTTAGGTATTTTCAAGAATGAATATTCTGCAGAACCCCAGTAGTGAATTCGAATAGCAGTTGTAGGATGATTCCACAAGGAATTGGTTCCAAGCAGTCCTTCGGAAAGTATTAATCGTGTTTAGCTGGGTTCACAGCGCATCTCTGGAAATTTAACAGCAGTGCATCACGATCTGCGCAAATGGCTAGCCGTTCATCCGAAGGGTATTTGGAGTCGTTTCCAAGAGAAATTCGTGCCTATCTGTGGTTTGCAATGAATGATTCTTCCTTAGCCGTGTCCATGAAGGGAATCTTTCTAAATGGTCTGCATGGGATTCTATGGGCTTCTGACGGACTATTCCAAATAAATCCTGTCTTTAGCCATGATCTGGAATGATTGGCATTTCCCACCACAAAAAACTCCCCACAATGTAAAACCGTGAAATAATGGTACTAAGGGCAATTACATGTGAAGTTCCTGCTTCTCTGTGCACTAGAAGGACTGTCTCGTATTTCTCAATAGTCACAAAGGGAGCGCTGTCCAATGACCAGCAGTGCATCCGAATAGCATTTAGAGATTGGTTCCATAGGGATGTCAGATCTTGCAGAGATTTGGGTTGAATTACTCCCCTTTAGGAATTTTCAAGAATGAATTTCTGCCAGAACTCCAGTAGTGAATTCGAATAGCAGTTGTAGGATGATTCCACAAGGAATTGGTTCCATGCAGTCCTTCGGAACGAATTAATCGTGTTTAGCTGGGTTCTCAGCGCATCTCTGGAAATTTAACAGCAGTGCATGAGGATCTGCGCAAAATGGCTAGCCGTTCATCGAAGGGTATTTGGAGTCTGTTTCCAAGAGAAATTCGTTCCTATCTGAGGTTTGCAATGAACGATTCTTGCTTAGCCGTGTGCATGAAGGGAATCTTTCTAAATGGTCTGCATGGGATTCTTTGGGCTTCTGACGGACTATTCCAAATAAATCCTGTCTTTAGCCATGATCTAGAATGATTGGCATTTCCCACCACAAAAAACCTCCCCACAATCTCAAACCGTCAAATAATGGTATTAAGAGCAATTGCATGTTAATTCCTTCTTCTCTGGGCACTAGAAGGACTGTCTCGTGTTTCTCAATAGTCACAAAGGAGCGCTGTCCAATGACCAGCAGTGCATCAGAATAACATTTAGAGATTGGTTCCATAGGGATGTCAGATCTTGCAGAGATTTGGGTTGAATTCCTCACCTTTAGTTATTTTCAAGAATGAATTTCTGCCACAACCCCCAGTAGTGAATTCGAATAGCAGTTGTAGGATGATACCACAAGGAATTGGTTCCAAGATGTCCTTCGGAACGAATTAAGCGTGTTTAGCTGGGTTCACAGCGCACCTATGGAAATTTAACAGCAGTGCATGAGGATCTGCGCAAAATGGCTAGCCGTTCATCCGAAGGGTATTTGAGTCGTTTCCAAGAGAAATTAGTGCCTATCTGTGTTTCCATTGAATAATTCTTGCTTAGCCGTGTCCAGGAAGGGAATCTTTCTAAATGGTCTGCATGGGATTCTATGGGCTTCTGACGGAGTATTCCAATAAATCCTGTCTTTAGCCATGACGAGGAATGATTGACATTTCTCAGAGAAAAAACTCCCCACAATCTCAAACCGTGAAATAATGGCATTATAAGGGTAATTGCATGTGTAATTCCTGCTTCTCTGTGCACTAGAAGGACTGTCTCGTGTTTATCAATTATCACAAAGGGAGCGCTGTCCAATGACCAACTAGTGCATCCGAATAGCATTTAGAGATTGGTTCCATAGGGATGTCAGATCTTGCAGAGATTTGGGTTGAATTACTCCCCTTTAGGAATTTTCAAGAATGAATTTCTGCCAGAAACCCAGTAGTGAATTCGAATAGCAGTTGTAGGATGTTTCCACAAGGAATTGGTTCCAACCAGTCCTTCGGAAAGAATTAATCGTGTTTTAGCTGGTTCTCAGCGCATCTCTGGAATTTAACAGCAGAGCATGAGGATCTGCGAAAAATGGCTAGCCGTTCATCCGAAGGGTATTTGGAGTCTGTTTCCAAGAGAAATTCGTTCCTATCTGACGTTTGCAATGAACGATTCTTGCTTAGCCGTGTGCATGAAGGGAATCTTTCTAAATGGTCTGCATGGGATTCTATGGGCTTCTGACGGACTATTCCACATAAATCCTGTCTTTAGCCATGATCTAGCGTGACTGGCATTTCTCACCGAAAAACTCCCCACAATCTCAAACCGTGAAATAATGGCATTT
The DNA here is from genome assembly GCA_026122505.1 of Aldabrachelys gigantea. Lineage (NCBI taxonomy): Eukaryota > Metazoa > Chordata > Testudines > Testudinidae > Aldabrachelys > Aldabrachelys gigantea. The sequence goes on along the minus strand of JALNIE010000040.1, from coordinate 9,225 downwards.
CAAGGGCCAATTGCATGTTAAATTCCTGCTTCTCTGGGCACTAGAAGGACTGTCCTCGTGTTTCTCAATTGTCACAAAGGGAGCCCTGTCCAATGACCAGACAGTGCATCGATTAACATTTAGAGATTGGTTCATAGGGATGTCCAGATCTTGCAGTGATTTGGGTTGAATTCCTCACCTTTAGTTATTTTCAAGAATGAATTTCTGCCACAACCCCAGTAGTGAATTCGAATAGCAGTTGTAGGATGATACCACAAGGAATTGGTCCAAGAAGTCCTTCGGAACGAATTAAGCGTGTTTAGCAGGGTTCACAGCGCACCTATGGAAATTTAACAGCAGTGCATCAGGATATAGCCCAAAAATGGCTAGCCGTTCATCTGAAGGGTATTTGGAGTCTGCTTCTAAGAGAAATTCGTGGTGCCTGTCTGTGGTTTGCAATGAATGATTCTTGTTTAGCTACAGACATGAACGAAATCTTTCTAAAAGGTTCTGCATGGGATTCTATGGGCTTCTGACGGACTATTCAAATAAATTCTGTGTTTAACCATGATCTGGAATGATTGACATTTCTCAGAGAAAAAGCTCCCCACAATCTCAAACCGTGAAATAATGGTATAAAGGGCAATTGCATGTGAAATTCCTGCTTCTCTGGGCACTAGAAGAATGTCTCGTGTCTATCAGTTGTCACAAAGGGAGCGCTGTCCAATGACCAGCAGTGCATCCGAATAGCATTTAGAGATTGGTTCCATAGGGGTGTCATGTCTTGCAGAGATTTGTGTTGAATTCGTCACCTTTAGGTATTTTCAAGAATGAATTCTGCCACAACCCCAGTAGTTAAATCGAATAGCAGTTGTAGGATGATTCCACAAGGAATTGGTTCCAACCAGTCCTTCGGAAAGAATTAAGCGTGTTTAGCTGGGTTCTCAGCGCATCTCTGGAAATTTAACCGCAGTGCATGAGGATCTGCGATAAATGGCTAGCCGTTCATCCGAAGGGTATTTGGAGTCTGTTTCCAAGAGAAATTCGTTCCTATCTGACGTTTGCAATGAACGATTCTTGCTTAGGCCGTGTGCATGAAGGGCATCTTTCTAAATGGTCTGCATGGGATTCTATGGGCTTCTGACGGACTATTCCAAATAAATCCTGTCTTTAGCCATGATCTAGAATGATTGGCATTTCCCACCACAAAAAACTCCCCACAATCTCAAACCGTGAAATAATGGTATTAAGGGCAATTGCATGTTAAATTCCTGCTTCTCTGGGCACTAGAAGGACTGTCCTCGTGTTTCTCAATTGTCACAAAGGGAGCCCTGTCCAATGACCAGCAGTGCATCCGATTAACATTTAGAGATTGGTTCCATAGGGATGTCAGATCTTGCAGTGATTTGGGTTGAATTCCTCACCTTTAGTTATTTTCAAGAATGAAATTCTGCCACACCCCAGTAGTGAATTCGAATAGCAGTTGTAGGATGATACCCACAAGGAATTGATTCCAAGAAGTCCTTCGGAACGAATTAAGCGTGTTTAGCTGGGTTCACAGCGCACCTATGGAAATTTAACAGCAGTGCATCAGGATCTGCGCAAAATGGCTAGCCGTTCATCTGAAGGGTATTTGGAGTCTGCTTCTAAGAGAAATTCGTGCCTGTCTGTGGTTTGCAATGAATGATTCTTGTTTAGCTATAGACATGAAGGGAATCTTTCTAAAGGTCTGCATGGGATTCTATGGGCTTCTGACGGACTATTCCAAATAAATCCTGTGTTTAACCGTGATCTGGAATGATTGACATTTCTCAGAGAAAAAGCTCCCCACAATCTCAAACCGTGAATAATAATTATTAAGGGCAATTGCATGTGAAATTCCTGCTTCTCTGGGCACTAGAAGAATGTCTCGTGTCTATCAGTTGTCACAAAGGGAGCGCTGTCCAATGACCAGCAGTGCATCCGAATAGCATTTAGAGATTGGTTCCATAGGGGTGTCATGTCTTGCAGAGATTTGGGTTGAATTACTCAGCTTTAGGTATTTTCAAGAATGAATTTCTGCCAGAACCCCAGTAGTGAATTCGAATAGCAGTTGTAGGATGATTCCACAAGGAATTGGTTCCATGCAGTCCTTCGGAACGAATTAATCGTGTTTAGCTGGGTTCTCAGCGCATCTCTGGAAATTTAACAGCAGTGCATGAGGATCTGCGCAAAATGGCTAGCCGTTCATCCGAAGGGTATATGGAGTCGTTTCCAAGAGAAATTCGTGCCTATCTGTGTTTGCATTGAATGATTCTTGCTGAGCCGTGTGCATGAAGGGAATCTTCAAAATGGTCTGCATGGGATTCTACGGGCTTCTGACGGACTATTCCAAATAAATCCTGTCATTAGCCATGATCTGGAATTATTGGCATTTCTCACCGAAAAAGCTCCAACAATCTCAAACCGTGAAATAATAGCATTTGAAGGGCAATTGCATGTGAAATTCCTGCTTCTCTGTGCACTAGAAGAATGTCTCGTGATTATCAGTTGTCACAAAGGGAGCGCTGTCCAATGACCAGCAGTGCATCCCAATAGCATGTAGAGATTGGTTACATAGGGATGTCAGATCTTGCAGAGATTTGGGATGAATTACTCCCCTTTAGGAATTTTCAAGAATGAATTTCTGCCAGAACCCCAGTAGTGAATTCGAATAGCAGTTGTAGGATGATTCCACAAGGAATTGGTTCCAAGCAGTCCTTCGGAAAGAATTAAGCGTGTTTAGCTGGGTTCGCAGCCCATCTCTGGAAATTTAAAAGCAGTGCATCAGGATCTGCGAAAAATGGCTAGCCGTTCATCCGAAGGGTATTTGGAGTCTGTTTCCAAGAGAAATTCGTGCCTATCTGTGCTTGCTTTGAATGATTTTTGTTTTGCTATAGATATGAAGGAAATCTTTCTAAATGGTCTGCATAGGATTCTTTCGGCTTCTGACGGACTATTCCAAATAAATCCTGTCTTTAGCCATGATGAGGAATGTTTGGCATTTCTCACCGAAAAAACTCCCCACAATCTCACACCTTGAAATAATGGCATTTGAAGGGCAATTGCATGTTAAATTCCTGCTTTTCTGTGCACTAGAAGGACTGTCTCGTGTTTATCAGTTGTCACAAAGGGAGCGCTGTCCAATGACCAGCAGTGCATCCGAATAGCATTTAGAGATTGATTCATGAGGGATGTCATGTCTTGCAGAGATTTGGGTTGAATTCCTCAGCTTTAGGTATTTTCAAGAAGGAATTTCTGCCAGAACCCCAGTAGTGAATTCGAACAGCAGTTGTAGGATCATACCACAAGGAATTGGTTCCAACCAGTCCTTCGGAACGAATTAAGCGCGTTTAGCTGGGTTCACATCGCACCTATGGAAATTTAACAGCAGTGCATCAGGATCTGCGAAAAAT